>CM021774.1:2944691-2954779 GCA_011076525.1 Nettapus auritus
AGCTTAGGGATATGGTTTAGGGGATGATTTGTTAGTGTTAGGTCAGAGGTTGGACTCAGTGATCTTGGAGGTCTCTTCCAACCTAGACTTTCTGTGATTCTGTGATTTAAATGTACTTACTGAAGATCTTGTTGCTTCAATGATATCAGAAGATTGTCACACACATTTGTCTACCAGATCAATTAGGAAACTGAACAATTTGGACATGAGCTGACAAGACACAACTTGAGGAGCAAGAGCTTGTTCACACACCCCTTGAGGTGAAAAAGATTCTTTCAAGAAGGAAGTATCTGTAACAACTTCTAAATGTGGTGGGCTTTTTTCATGAAAGATTATCTGAAACAGTCTGAATGTGTTAGCCCTTCCAACTAGTTGCAAAGAAATAGGCAAAGCTTCTAATAGCATTAACTCTGTGTGAAACCCAGGAAAAAGATGAGTTGAACGTAACAGGGCAAAATCAGTAGAAGTTTTCTATTTGTCCTCAAGAAGAACACCAAAGCTTGTTTCTTTTATTAACCATAAAGAAAAAAATAATCTCTGGTCCCCTCTTCCAGTTGTGCCTTCACAGCAAAAATAAAATCTTGAGCTGTTGCTAGCTTGAAGTCAGTCACATCCTAAATTGTGGATTTACAAATTTTGTACATTTATTGCTTTCAGAAAATACTGGCATTACCACAAATGTATGAAAAGCATAACGACAGAAGTGAAACAAGAAAAAGAAGAAAAAAATCAAACCAGTAAATATACTAATTTTGAGTTATAATGCATAGGAGGGGATATTTTCAGTCTGTAGCACTGCAGCATCTTGCATTTGCGAACTTTCCACCACTGCAAAGAAGATTCAGTCCTTGTTGACAAATCTCATGCAAAATGATATATACTGTCTTCTACCCCATACTTCTTTCATTCTTGTTTTTCCCTCTGTTCTACAGTTTCCAATTTATTATTGAAGATTGTGTAAGGCAAATGAGCTCTGAACTCAGTCAAATGAGAGGAAATGGGAACACAGCAGCCAATAAGAACAGTGCAGCCATTGATGCAGAGATCGTGCTTCGGCCGCTCATGGATTTCCTGGACAAAACGTAAGTATGGCAGATTAATGAGTGTGGCACATTAGGATTTTGATGCTACAGTCAAGGATGTGTACTTGGTCTTACCCAGACTAGAAATATTTTGCAGTATTTTTAATATTTGTTGTAGTCTTAGGCGTTCAGAATATTATACATACCATGTTTATTTATACTAAGCAATATTTGTATAGGCAGCATATCTGCCTTTCTGTTGTCTTTTATTTTTGTCATGTTTTGAGGTATTAGGAGCTAGTGTAAGGCCTGTGCACCAGGAGCTGTTGTATAAAGAAAATTGTACTGAACAAAATATAGTAATTCTGTATGCTGAAATTGTTTGGCAGTTGGTCTAAGTTTGGCACCCAGTGACCCCCTGCTTATTTACATGCATTTCCATGACGTCAAAAACACAACAAAAGTTTGTTTTTATGCTTTTGAAAAACTGACGCGCATCTATGATCAGTTAAGACACTATGCAGAAGTCAGTGATTGGAGGTCCAAAATAGTTCTCTGGGCTGACTAGTAAAACCCAAGTCAAAAATTGATTTAAAGGCTACATTTATAATTGACTTTTCACTCTCTGAGTCATACCTCCAAATGCTTGCTTGGTGTTTCTAAACATGGGGCTGATGTTTCCAAGGCTGCTGTCTTAGAAACACGACTAGAAACATAGCTCTTGACTATACATAAGCATAGCCAAAGTCTAAAGGAAACTGGGAACATGAGGGGCAGGGGAATGAACTGTAAGGGATTTTCTTTGTCTTTTGCAGTTTAATTTTTCTAGGCTTCATTTTTTGAGGGCTTTGGCAGTTACAATAATTTCAGTGCCAGCTGGCAATGGGCAAGCACTTATTTAAAGTACTTATGATAAGAGCTGACTGTGTAATACTGTCAAGTGCAGCACCCAGCTTCCTAAACTGGCAAAAAAATTTTGGCTGCTGTATCTGTCAGCCTTTTATTGGTAGCTATCTACCTAGTCCTGTGTGCTAATTTACTAGAGGATTATGTGTGGTTTTCAACTGTAATTATCATTAAGATGTTTATTCCTAGCACAAGTTTTTTAAGAAAAGCCAAAAATACTGATACATTTACACGTGCTATCCTAAGGTCATATTTTAAAAATGAGCATGCTGACTTTTGCCTGTCAGGTTCAATTCCAAATTACCATTTTTTAAGCCACCTTCATACCTTCTTTGAGATTTAATAATGACACAATGGAAAAAAAATATATGGTTTTAAATTACTTTCTGAATAGAAAATGTTCCTTACCATTGGAATGTAAAATGAAATTTTAGCAGAAATCTAACCCATGCACAGAAAATAAAATGTGATTTATTTTTTTTTTAAAAAAAGACACTGTTAGCCATTATCACCTTTCTTACAAAAATTAACTATAGATAATAGAATTATTAACATATATTAACATTTTATTATATTTATTAATATTTAGAATTTTCAATGTTAGTAATATATTAAGCAATTAAAGAAGTGTGGGGGGCTTACATGTTTTTCCTAATCTGCTAAAAAATAAATATGTGTAATAACTAATCTATTGAGAAATTAGTATTGGTAGAGAAAGCTACACCACTATGTCCATTAATCTGAATATATGCTGAAAGAGTACCTCTGAAGTCCTGTTTTTGGAGACCTATTTGTGTTTGGTTTTATTCCAGTTTAAGCCTCTCTGCAAAAATCTGTGAGAAGACAGTTCTGAAACGGGTTTTAAAAGAGCTCTGGAAGTTAGTCTTGAACAAAATAGAAAAACAAATTGTGCTTCCACCACTGACGGACCAAACCGTAAGTGTAACAGCTGCAGGTCACACATATTATAAAGGATTCTAATAAATATCGTGCTTAAGCAGGTGTCTGATTAGCGGTTCTGATACTAACCTTTTCTGTAGCTCAGTCGGAATAATGCATTGAAGTATGCGGTGTATTGTACTCCAGTATCTGAAAGGATTTAGGTTGCTTTTCAGTAGCTAGTGAGGAAGAGCCTACTTCGTCATACTGCCTGCTCCACCCTGGAGCAGTTTTGATGGATGTTTTTTTTATGAGTGTAGGATAACAGAAGCAGAATCGCTGACTCTTCAGCATGCTTTTGTATAAGGGCTTCTAAGTGCGATTTCTTGTGATTTTGTAACACACAGTAACAAGAGCGTTCCTGGCCACTCCTAGGAATTCAGTCACTGACATTGTCACAGCTCCTATGAAGAGAGGAACCTTCCATCCTCTTCTCCAGCCTTGCCTGCACTTAAAAGCAGGAAATTGAAGCCAATTTTTAGCACTACAATTTTATTTTTTTTATATATATATATTTTTTATAGCAGACTTAATAAGAGGTTCTCTTTGGGGAGGACTGTATTTACAGATGAGGGAGACTATATGTTAACAAGGAAAGCAGTGCTGCTACACCCAGGACCGCTGTGGGTGATGGCTTGACATGACCCTAGAGTGGGGACAGTGCTGAGGGGACTGGTAAAATCTATTTCTGTCTAAGGACAGAAGAAAATGGCCTGGAGCACCACCCTCTCTCCCCCATCCCCCTTCTTCTTTTCTGGTCTGGGATAATGTAAATATTAATTCCTCTCATTTCCAATCCTGCGTAGAATGAATTCACCATCTTTATGACAAGCTAATCATTATGTTGCCGTAGCGTGCCTTTGGGCAACTTCACTGTATACATCCTATGTTATCAATAAAGCTGTTAAAAACATATTTGTAAGCATCCATACGGTAAAGGCATATAACATATTAAAGATGTATGAAAGGAAGCTGCTGGAGGGAATAGGGGAAATAGAACACGTTGAAATGGTGCTAAGGTAGTAATGAAATAATATGAGCTTTTAGTAATTCTAGAGCAGAGCTAATCCCATCACTACAGTAAGGACTCCATTCACTGAATTTATTCATATTTATTGTATTGCTGTTGTTTACTATGCATAACTAGAAACAGGCTCTCTTTTAGTAGCTATGTCAATTTTATATGTGTAAAGTTTTTCATTTGCTTTTTCAACATTTTGGTGCAAAATTTATCTGCAAATGCATAAATAGTGCTTACATATGGCAGCTGCATTTCCCATCAGGAGGTAGGAACATTTATTTGCTTTATGCAGGATCAGATGTTATGCTTTGAATCATAGAACAGTATGGTTCAGAGGTAAGGGAATTTTTTTGTTGTTGTTGTTGTTGTTCTTTTTAACTGGTTGTCAAGAATGATTATAGAGGATTTGATGATCATAAAATATGGGTTTAAATTCATATTTAAAAAAAAAAAAAAATAGCTTTGACTTAACACTAGGCCATTATCCTGTGTGTTCACACAACTGATGACTTCTCCGTAGACAATGAGTTAAGCTTTTGCAGGTTCTTCAGGGCTGTTCACTTCCCACTGTGATTATTTACATTAGCACAGCACCTGAGAGCCTTGATTATGGACAAGTATCTCTTTGACTTGTACAACAACAATCCAAGCCTTAGCTTAAAAATATTAGACATAAAATTAGAAGCACAAGAAACCACTACCATCAGAATAGGCAGTATCACATATAGGAAACTGGAAGGAATCGTGCTTCAGGCATTCAGCTACTTCATCCTATCAAGTGAATTAAAATATGTATCTTGTGTAATTTAAATGTTCGCTTAGCTTTGTAAAACAGTGATTTTGGCTAATGTCTTAGCAGGAACTAGGATCATGTTGACACAGAAAGTAACTACACTGTATTGAGTCTGTTTCCTGAATTTTCATTTTGATTACAGGGGCCTCAGATGATATTCAGTGCAGCCAAAGATCTTGGACAACTGTCAAAACTCAAGGTAATGTAGTCTAATGATGTAGTCTAATGAATCTGTGAATGGCTTGCTCTAACAGAAAAACAGATGAAATATCAGTGACTGTGAGGCCGGACTTCATGACTCGTTCTTATTTGCTATAATAAGCTTGAATGTGGCAGTAGCTATTCACAGGTGAGTAATGATTTTACGGTCTCATCCAAACAAAAATAAAAGACAGTATGCTTATATGATAAAGTGCTCAATAGCTGAGTCAAGAAGTTATCATTCCCATGTTGCACAACTAGTCTTATAAGCATTGCGTATCATAAAAAAATAAATTATGAGATATTTGTGTGCTCTTCTGGAACCAGTTCTGAAAAAATGCTGGGATGGGAGTACTGGTAAATTTGTTCTGTGTATTACTGAAAATAGTTACTGAAACCTCTGCAGTGTACTTATCAGCACTGCATTACTGACGTCCATAATATTACTTCACGGAGAGCTCAGACATTTGATACTAATGTCAGTTGTTTGGCAATCAGTTTTGACAATATCATTTCAGAATTGAGCAGAAATAGACAAATTTGTGCTTCTATAAATACTCAGCTTCCTAGCAGCATTAAAATGTTGCTTAAGGCAGTAACAGGATGCTTATAGTAGACAAAGTTCACAGGTATATAGTTTATGACTATTTAACTTATGTTAGAATGTGAAACTTTTTTTAAAAAACATGCTGCATTAACAAACATCAGTAAAACTTTAAGGTTCATTAATAAAACAAATTATTTCAGTATCATCCAATATAATGATTTGAACATAAAAGTTGTCTGTAAAAGAAAGAAAGAGTAATGCAGATGCTGAGTATTAAATGTTGGTTCTTTCTCCCCACAACCTGTTTTGAAGAAACAACGTAATTGCTTTAGGTTATAATATGTCAGAATTCTGAGATTAAATTAATCCCTGTTAAACACAGGAGTTTGGGAAGCAAGCTTTTCCAAGAATAGACAGGCCTCAGCACTGACTCTCTTTCATAACCAACTGCCTTCTTAACTTGCCTTGCAGGACCACGTGATTCGAGAGGATGCCAGAAGTCTGAGCCTGAGGCAGTGTGCAATAATGGAAGTAGCACTAGCTACTATTAAGGTACAGCTTTACATTTTTTTCTGTTCTGTGTTGGAATGACCAAGTATATAATTACATAAAACAGCAGATTCTTATATAGAGTGGTCCCTTAGAATCATAAAGATCCCTTGAATATGACAAGAAACATTTGATCCTAGCTTTGTAGTGACTTGAAAGCAATATTAATAGCATGAACTAGAAAAATTGTTTAACCACTTGCAGACAGAACATGTACAGTATTAAAGTAATGGGTGGCCAAAATCTGATTCTTGTGTTACTTTACAGTTTAGAGTTAGTGCAGCTGAAGTAGTTAGGCCAAATCCTTATTTAGCTTCTCTTTCTCCAACAAGGAAGGAGCAGAGCCTGAAAACTGCAGTTGTTCCTAGCTGTGGTCTCCTGTAAATATATATGACATTGTTTATAGCACACCAGAAAACAAGGCCTTTTCTACCATGAATTGCTGTGCATTATTTTAACTTCAGTGTTCAGTTGAATTTGTCAACTTTTTATAGTTTAGATTTCACCATCTGATTTACTGTATTTCCCAAATAATTTGATTGATTGTCACGTAGTAAGGGAAGGAGGCAGCTACTTCAGTATTAAATTGAGGATGCAAAGACAACAACATTAATGATGAGGTCTAGTGCAACAAAATAGTGTCTCAAAAAACAAAAAAGAATTATCAAACAGGGCTCCCAATTGCCATCTTTTGTATTTAGTTTAACTTCTTACCCCTAGCATTTGGGAATTACTGCTACTGTGGAACCAGAAACAGAACAAAATGGTGAAGGACAATTGTGTCCTCCCAAACTAAACCCTGTAGGCTCTTTAGTTTAACATGTGAATATAATTGTTTTCGATCAAAGGATTCTAACCTTGATTGGATTTCCAGCACTTAAACTCTTTCTAGAATAGAAAACAAAGAGCCATAATCATGCAGAAAGCGGTCTTACACTATTACAAAGAGAACAAAAGACAAACTTTGAGAATTAACTCAAGAAGAAAAAAAAAAAAAAAAAAGACTACCATGTTGCTTTAGGAATCCAGTTTCTAAGTTTAATGATCAAAACATACACATTGTGGGTAATGCTAAGTAAGTATAGCTTGAAAGTCAAAAAAGTCTGCCTAAATAATAATACAAGAATGGTAAAAATGACATATGGTGTCTGTTGAAAATATCTTATTGTACAGAAGGGATTGGAAGGGAAGAACATCTCTGTGCTCACATTCTTTTCTGGTTTTGCTTTCATTAGTCAGATTTTTAGTACCAAAAATTAATTCTACGAGCAACTTAAAAATAATTTGATTTATGATTTTTGTATTAATGCTTGGGAGAGTGTAAAATGATGGAATCTTATCCATATTATCCTTCTTTGTATGTTATAAAAACAACGTTAACGAATAGATTTTACTCTAAGGGAAAATGGTGTTCTGGCCTCAGTTATCTCAAATTGAGATACAATAATGATACGGTCATGTTATTTTAGTTTACATGCAAAACTTAACATTTATAGGCAACAGCAAAAAAAAAAAAAAAAAAAAAAAAAGACACAAGATTAGATTTAGGTTTCCTTGATTTTTTAAAATGTTTGTCAGCTTTCGTGGAGCTTTTAGTCCTTTCCAACTGCTGCTGTAGATAAGATTTTATTGGGAGACAACTAAAATATATCTCAGGAATTGCCACAATAACAGGAAATATCATTAACAGATTTTAACACCTGCTTATAAGTTGGTTAAAATCTTCCATGAAAGCATGAGTACACTTTTTAACCATTCAGAAAACAGAGATGTCCTTGGAAAGTACAATATGAAATAATACACTCAGAAAGATACAAATTTCACATCAGTATGCAATGATGAAAAAATAAAGGTGATTTACTCAGAGCCTCTTAAACTGACACTGCTTACATGCGATTAAAACAATATAAAACTTTTCAGTAGAATGTATGTTGTTTATCAACAGAACAAATGTTGTATAGCCCTTACATCACATTTTTATTATTATTTACAAGAAAACCATAAGATTCCCATGGATCATCACTGAGAACCAGGAATCAGGCTCCAGTCCTGTTCAGCACTGACAAACTTGGACAGCTTCAGCCTGATTACATAAAATCCTTTGTTTTCCTCCTATAGGTACATTTCTCCCTGTAATATACAGTCACCCTCAACACAGAAATGTGGTCAAAAGTGTGATTAAACAAGATAACGACCATGGAAATTACCATAGAATTTATAATCATTTCCCAAAGCAGAAACAGTTTCAGGTACAGACAGTTACAAGGCAATGATAATCCAAAACTTCATGTTCTAGGATCCTCTCTTTTAAAATTCAAACGGCAACGTTCCTTCAGAAAGAATGTTTTCTTTATTTGTACTATAAACCATGCCTTGGCCTTGGTTTTAGAGAGTTCATTAGACAGAGCAATCCCCACGACCTAAAAGAACCTTGCATATATATATAACATACATGTGCGTGTATTTATATATACATACATTTTTAGATAAGAGAGGAGATCATGAAGATCAAAATTGAAGTTTAATATAATCTTTGCCCTCATAAATCTTAAATTTTCACCTTTGGACAGATGCTCTGTAGGAGAGCTAATGACAGTTATCTCAACAGCTATAATCATAAAACTAACCACACTGTCAAGGATATTTTTTTAAAAAAGTTTGTGTAAGAATTGTATTTAAAATTATCTGTCTGTAACTGGGGCCTCTGTTAGATATTTTGCCTTTCTCAATGTCCACGTTTGATTATCTTTTTAGCAATACTTCCATGCTGGGGGAAGTGGGCTGAAAAAGAACTTCCTGGAAAAGAGCCCAGACCTACAGTCCCTGAGATACGCTCTTAGTCTTTACACACAAACTACTGATGCCTTGATAAAGAAATTTATAGACACTCAAACGTCTCAAAGTAAGTCATCTATAATATGTATCAAATTATATTTTGAGTGTTTTAAATGACTGGTTGCCAATCACAGTCTCTAAATACTGTGGTATTTTAGAGTTCTCCATCACAAATCTGCCCATGTGATGTTATCCCATATCAATCACTGTTGTCAATCAGTGGAGCTTATCTGAGGTCAGTACATTTAACAAACTATCACTTCACATGAGCAATAGGTCCCATAGCTCTATGACTACTTAGTATCAGGAATATTTACAGAAATACTCCACATTCTAACAGAGTTGCATAGGTTACATACCAGAGAGCATTTTATAATTGCAGAAACAGAAAAAAAATCATAACAAATTTTGGAAGCTTTAGATACTTCCAGAGATGGTGGCTATTAATTAGTAGCCACAGATAACTGCAAAAATCTTGATATATCTCTTAAGGTTTCCTTTTGGGATTAAGAACAAGAAACTGTGAGTAATGTAGTACACTGATTTTATATTACAGAACTTTTGCTTCTCCATCTAGTAGGCCATCTGTGGCTTCAAAAGTATTAGGAGGTTTCAGTAGTGATTCTGCTCCCTATTCTACTCCCTATTTTTTTTTTTTTTAATTTGTGCATTTCAGAATTCAGAATTAAAATCACCCTATTGAATATGTCACATCATTTTCTATGCCTGCTTATCAAATCTCAAAATTTTGGAACTTTCCCAAAAGCAAACCAAGGCAGACCACATGCAAGAATGCCACATGAGGTGTATTTAGAATTTGATCACCAACACTAAAGCCGTTTTTCCTGTTCTAGAAATTTGGTGCAGTGCACCCAAAAAATTGAAATGCGAAGTCCTCTTCATATATCCTATATATACAGTTCATTAGTTTTGTATTTCAGAAGAGGCCTTTGTTTCTGTAAGAGGGTAAATGTTCACAATGTTCACAGTTATTCTTCTAGGCAAAGATTCCTTTTTTTTTTTTTTTTTTTCCAGAAGAAGTTATTTCTTACCATTTTTCTTATTGATATAGGTCAGTGTTTTCATACTTCTATAGCAAATGTAGAAACATATTTCACATAGCGAATGTACATTACATTCCAAGCTGAACAGTTTCTTCATTCTAGAAAATGCCATTTCACAGAATCATCTAGGTTGGAAGAGACCTCCAAGATCACCGACTCCACCTTCTGACCTAACACTAACAAATCATCCCCTAAACCATATCCCTAAGCT
>CM021774.1:2955179-2982595 GCA_011076525.1 Nettapus auritus
GCCCATCGGTCCAGCCTATCCAGATCCTCCTGCAGAGCCTTCCTACCCTCGAGCAGGTCGACACACGCACCTAACTTGGTGTCATCTGCAAACTTACTGAGGGTGCACTCAATCCCCTCATCCAGATCATTGATAAAGATGATAAAGAGGACTGGCCCCAGTACCGAGCCCTGGGAGACTCCACTAGTGACCAGCCTCCAGCTGGATTTGACTCCATTCACTAAGACTCTCTGGGCCCGGCCATCCAGCCAGCTCTTAACCCAACGAAGTGTGTGCCAGTCCAAGCCATGAGCAGCCAGTTTCTTGAGGAGCATGCTGTGGGAAACAGTGTCAAAAGCCTTACTGAAGTCAAGGTAGACCACATCCACAGCCTTTCCCTCATCCACTAAGCGTGTCACCTTGTCATAGGAGATCAGGTTTGTCAAGCAGGACCTGCCTTTCAGCCCTTATTTCAGCCCCGTCCCCCTTCTTACCTAGTTTAAAGCCCTCTCAATGAACCCTGCCAGCTCCTGGGCTAGGATCCATTTTCCCCTTAGAGATAGGTGGCACCCATCAGGCCAGGTACCCAATAAAGCGCCCCATGGTAAAAAAAAAAAAAAAAAAAAAAAAAATCTGTGTTGGTACCAGCCTCTGAGCCACGTCTTTATCAGGGTTTCCCGTGTCTTCTCTGTATCCTTCCCTGCCACTGTAGGGATGGACAAAATCACCACCTGTACTCCCTGACCCTGGCCCCAGGGAGGCAGCAGCTTTCCCTACAGGTAGGGTCAGGCCAACAAATAGGTCCCTCCATTCCCCAGAGAAGGGAGTCGCCTACAATGATTACCCTTCTATCTTTCTTGGTGGAGGCAGTCTTGTGGCATGGAGTCGACTCCCTCACCCTAGCCATCCTCCTGGGTAGACTTTCTAGCACACAACTCTTAGGTCCCCTCCCTCTGCCTGAAAGCGACAGGGCAGGAGATCCACCCCCATTTGGGGTGTCTCACGGTCTCACAAGGTACCTCTCCTTCAGGCCTTGCAGGGAGTTGCTCCACCAGTCTATCTCCCACTCGCACTCCCTGATGGCTCTCAACCTCTCCACCTCCTACTTGAGCTCTGCCATCAGGCAGACCAGGTCATCCACCTGCTCGCACCTCATGCACACGGTGTCTCTGCCTCCCTCAGATGGCGGCAGCAGCAGGCTCTGGCACTCCCTGCATCCAGAGACCTGAACTGCCACTTTTTTGAGCGGGCAGTCAGTCTGGGTGGTTACAGACTTTCTAGAGCAAGCTCTGTGCCTAGAGTAGACCATCGCGGCCTAGCTGGTGGTAGACAGCCGTTAGGTGAGTTGTTCTTATGGGAAGGGGGTGAGGGAAACGCTCTCTCCTGCCTCTTCGCGCCCTGTCTGTGGGAACTGCTCGTGCTCCCTCAGGGCTGCCTTCGCAACGTTTGCAACTTTTTTTAAGAAAATGGCCTATCTGCCATTAAGTATCTTTGAGAAAAAATAGAATTTTTTGATCTATACATAATTACCCTGCTCCCACTCCTGACAATCAGGAAACTTTTAATTGGACAGTTAAGCAGGAAATCAATTGCTTTTACCTCTGAAATTACAGTACATTACTCAACATTATAAAAAGCATGGAACACTTGTTTTGCAGCTTGCCCCTGAGATTAAATATAAGGAATGAGTTCCTGGGCAACTTCCATATTAGACTATCTTTGTTAATAATTCATATATTAGAAGTGAGAAAATTGCTGTAAAACTCTAATATATAAAAAATAGATTCTTTTCTTCCCCCTCTCAGAAATGATTAACAATATGGATTTAGGCTGAAAATTATCAATTACTAGTACATTTTGCTTTTTCTTATGCACACTTTCATTGTAACTTCAGGAGAGAAAATGATCCAGGTTGTAGCCATAAGCAGAAGTCCTTTATTATCTCTGAATGCAAACTTGAATTTTCTGATTTTTTCATCATGATTTCAGCCTGAGGTCTGCATTCATTCCTGTGCACACATTAGCATGCCTATATTTGCACACCAATATTATCGAAAGTGTAGCCACTGGGAATGAAAATTAAGGAAAAGTGACTCAAAGCTTTTCATCATCCTTTAATGTTTCATTTAAAAGAACAAAAAACCTCATCCATTATAACCTCCAGTCTCACAACTGTAGCTGTATCATTAGCATGTAGTTAGAATGAGCCTTTGTGCAAATCAGAAGCTTTATCTGAAGTACAATTAGATTTATATCTGCCCTCATATTTGTGCATATAACCAATCCATAATCAATAAAGACAGTTGGAGGTAATTAAACTGGAAGCAGTGGGAAATGAAACATTTTAAAGAAAATAGTATATTGAATAATAACTATGTATGACTAGATAAAAGTTTCATTATTCTGAAAATCATCTTCCCTTTTTATTCATTACTAATTTTTAACTTAAGAAGTTAAAGTATTTTTACTGTAATTTAACCTCCACACCTCTAATTCTGGAAAAAAAAAAAAAAATTAAAAAAATCATGAGCCCCCTGTACGTATCACAATAAGAAATGCATAACAATTTTCAAAGCTCGTCTTGCAGGAATTTTGCTGGCAGTATAACCTGTTTATATACACTGTTGGTAAGTTCTTTTGGTCTGAAGTGACTATTTAAAAGTTGCATTGACCTGAATTTGTTTAATGTAAACATTGATTCTTTTTCTGAAATATATTTCTTCATATTATTCTGAAAAGAATCGTAAGTTGTAGGTGAACTTAAAATAGTAGAGGTAAAAAGCACAAATGGTTCATCAAAATTTTCACACACAAGTTCCATGATGACAATGCAAAAGTTAAAATATTCTTCATTACCTTGTGGACATGGAGTTTTCCTGTAATAACTTGTGTTCATGTCCAAGGTCAAGGAAATATTCCACCCTCTATTCTTTTGCATACCATCAGTCTACCTTTTATATTTTATGAACACATGTCAAGATAAGCAATATGCAAGAGGTGTGTTTTAATTAGATTATCCAGTAACATGTGCAGTACAATCTGTGATCCTTTCCTGAAGCATTTCTTGCTGGAGCATTTTACTATCTGCCACCCAGTCTTTGACAGCTGGAGAACAATTGATTACAAGAACTCTACTGTCATGTCACTATACAAAAGCCAACTATTTTTCTAGTCCTTGCTGAACCAGCCATTAGGAGCACCATTCCCAAGTCATTCAGCAGCTTTCCCCTGTCCACTTAAAGCTCTGTTTCAGCAGAAACAAGACCCTTACAGACAAATGCACTTACTGGTCATCTACCAACTACAAAGAAAAAGTAACTTTTTTGTCTGCATTTAACCTGCAGACATCTTCACAGCACCGAGATGCCGTGGAAGATGGCTGAAAAAAACAACCACATAAATCTTTACACAGTTCAGCTAATCTCTCAGTCAGGAAATAAATTATTCCCATTCTTTAAATAACTATAGTGCAGAATCAATTAGTGCAGCTAAACTAATGCTCTCCAATTGTGTTACTAATATAGGTTACTGTTCTTTTTTTCCTTATTAGTTCATATATTTTCACACTATTGATTCTCTACTTGTAATACAAAGTGTTTATTATTTAGAAGTTGCCATTGCAGAACATCCCACGTGAAAAAACATGGAATAGAAGGCTAGCATGTGGGTTGTTGTGTTGCACTCTTGGCTTTCAGAATAAGGAATGATGCAACTCGAGCTAAGCCAAATTGCTGCAGCTGCCATTTGTCACTATATTCAGTTACAGTGCAGAACATAGAGAATTTCCTTTAGAGGCATTGATACATCAAACCAACCGAGAAAAGGGCAAGGAAGGCTAACTCTGCATTGTGATTTAGGTAAAAAATAGCAAAAATAAATAAGGAGTTGCAGGGCTGTACCAGCTTCTTCCACACATACAGTGAGTATACTTGTAATACAACAAAAAAGCCTGCAGGCCCCTTTCTCTTTACAGGTTTTTGCCTCTTCATTTTAAAGACTTTAAACTTAACCTAAAGCTAAAACTTGAACAGCAAGCATACCAGACAAAAGGGAGCACCTTTTTTTCTTCATAAACATACTAGCAGAAAGCAGTTATATATGTACCCCCTATAGGAAAGGCTACTCAACATAAGGCACACATACACGGTGCTTGTACATGCTTGTACATGCATATAACATATTACTATGATAACTTATTCCGTGGCAATACCTGTTGCAATGAAAATAACATTTCTAACCCAGAATAATTATATTAGGAAATCACAAATGCCCTTTGAACATAATTATTTGAAATACATCACCATCTTAAATATCCATTAATGTTTTCACTAAGATTTTAATTTGTCAAAGTGCTACTAAATCATTTTCAAAATGCCATATGCCACCAGCCAATAATTTATGCACTGATCATTTGTTGTGTCCACTCATTATTCACCATGAAATATCACTAAACTAGAAGTAAACAAAAATCAGGCTTACTTTTAATCACAGGCAAAGATTTTTATTTTATTTTTTTCCCCCATTTTCCATGATGAAGCTGCCACCTCTCTAATAAACTGATGGGTAAAAATTTGTTGGATCAGTGTGAGAAGGAAGAGTTACCTTTTTCTCCTAGAAAGTATAAGATCTATGTAAAATTTTTATGTTAAGGTACTACCTATATTCATATTATGCAGGGTTAAGTTTAGTAGCAATAACCAAATATACCAAAGAACATGCTTCTGCACCATTTAATAACAGGGGTGAGTATTGAACCAACTCTTTGTGCCTACACATTCCTAAAGAGCTTCCTGGAAACAAAGCAATTTCCATGGGCAATATTAATCAAGACATTCCTGATTTTCAAAATAACTACTTACTGTATTGAAAGCACCACACAAAAAAACAGATCCCTTAGTACTTGAAAGCTAAACATCTTCTTTTCAAATACATCAGGAGACTGTACAGATGTATGCTTTAAGAGCAAATTATCATAAAGTCAGGAAAAATGAAGTTAACTGTTACAATCTTAATCTGATTGATTTTCCTTCCCAAAGCACTACTACAGACTCTCAAGACCATACTGTAAAACAGACAGGTGTTTGAATACATAAATGGCAATGCTGAGCAAAACAAGAAGATAGTTTTTGAATGACAGATGATGTTTCAAGTTTAAAAAAAAAAAAAAAAAAAAAAAAAAAACATATAATGATTTGCCATTTTAAAGGGTTATAGTGATGAATGCCATAAATTCAATCCTCATTCAGTGTTGTGGAGACAAATCTGTAACCACACTATGGAAATGAAAGGTAATAGAAAAACTTTTTTGTATTACCATCATGTATTACACAGTACAGAAGTACAGATACCAAGATTAGCGAATTTCTGTCAAACACTAGCATATGGAGCATATCTGCCTGGCACAGGAGAGAGCGGTTTCTCTTCTCGAACTACGTCACCACTGCGATCCCAAATCTGCCACACACTTTCAGATGGTTTGGAAATTAAATATTGAGATTATGATCATCATGGATTTTAACATTCATGTTAATATGATAGTAAGGAGGGGGATAATCATCTGTTTATCCCTTAGTAAAAAAAATCCGTTAGTAAAAAAAATAAAAAGGAATTTTATTTCCAGAAAAATGAGCAAAACATGTCAGCATTTGAGCTACTTCAACTCAACCCACAAATGTAAAACTAGTAGAGCAGCATTCTCTTTTGCAAATAAATTATTGGTATTGTTTTCTAGGAACACTTTTACAATTTTACACACCATGAGATTAGGAACTGCTAAAGAAATTCAGTTACACATCGCTGAAGCTCATGTTTAGTGTTAACCAGAAGGTGTCCAGGTATCCAGAGTGATTCAGCAATGTAATCAGAGGCTCAGTACAGTACAGCTTTCTCTACAGAATTAGCCAAATACAACATGGAGTTTAACAGCTACCACTGAAACTAAACTTCTTGCCGTTAGAAACCTGATGTGTAACAAAGTGCCTATTTACACCCTGTAAGAGGTCGAAACCATCTGATTGATACTGGAATACATCAAGCAGTAAAATTTGTACATGTACCCTGCAATTCAGAAATAGCAGCTATAACCAGATTAAGACACTAGATTGTGTGTTTTTACCAAAACACTGGTGACTATGATCGTTTTCCTCACTACATTTACACCCTATTTCATTTCATTCACTCCCTTAATTCCTGAAAGGGCTGCCAAAGAACTTCCTCACATAAAGATGAAGGGGAAATAGTGTACGAGGAACTTATGTGCAAATAGAAAGATGGTAGAATCTTTCCTCTGTGAACCCAAAGAAATGATTGCCAGTTACACAGGGGTAATAATTTGCTTTGCTATATGGTTCATGGAGATTAGAATGGAAAGCAAATGCACAGGTCACAGAGTTAACATTCACAGCCACCCAATTCAAGAACAAGCAAACGTATCCAGCTTTGTTTATATTGCAGTATCATAATCTGACATTTAATGGACCTTTGAATACATACTGCGAGTTACTTTTAGAGAGCCGTTATGTGCAAATTGGCTTAGAAACATCACAGGTGCTCAGAAGCAGAAACTTTCAAAACTAGGTTCCTGGCTCCTCTGCCATCCCTGTAGCCTTCCTCTTTTTTTTTCTTTTAAGCCTCTGTGCCAGTGCAGAACTTTAGGAGTTTGTTTATAGACTTAACACAAGCTTACTCCCATCAAGGGATCCATCAATAGCAATACACAAATAACTTCCCAAGATTTTGGGGTGTGCATTTAAGCAGTTTGATAAAAGCACCAATTTTTTGCATTTCAGGATGCACACACAGCTGATGGCAACCAGAATGGAAGGTTTCTAAAGAAAAGCTTTTCTAGTTTTACTGAGGCACTTCTTATAAACACTTGCAACTGCTAGGTACTTTTTTGGCAAAATCACTTATAAACCGATAACTGATTCCCATCTGAATATGAAATGCATTTCAGCAGTTTCTAAGTGTTTCTTACAAAGAATACCACTCGCCTTTCACTTTCTATTTCTCTTGATTTATTGAGAAGCCAAGTGTGCTAACCTATTAATCATGATTTCAGGTCAAACCACTAGTAATTCAGTGGGTGAAATATCTATACAGGTGGATGTTTCCACACATCCTGGAACTGGTGAGCATAAAGTTACTGTAAAAGGTAAGTTCCAAAGAGCTAATTTTAAATGGACAATAACAACAAAGTCCAAAATGTCCAAGCATTAAATCCTAGGTAAAACATACCAACAATGAAATAACAACTGTTAAGTATTACAGTACTTGTAAAGTTGTAAGTATGCTTCAGGTGATTAGATTGTACTTGTTCCTTGCTCAACATCAGCAAAAGTTACGATTAGGCAGGACAGAACTGCCTTGTGCTTCCCCGTGTAGTCAAGATAAAAATAAATGTATGTGTAGTTATGGAATTATGAACTCTAACATGACAAATAACACTTCTGAATTACTTGAACATAATTTAATTTTCCAAAAGCCGTAATAGAGGTGAGTGGTAAATGACTGCACCAAGATTTAAAATGTTCTATCTCTAACAGATAAATTGCCTTTGTTCTGCACAATCTGCATTCCAAAGGAAACCCAGTACCACTCAGATTATTATAGGTTAATGTTTTAATTCTAATGAACGTAGCAGACAAAACAGCTGTTAACATTCATAAAACATACATTTATATTTGCTGAAAGTAGTCAGAGGTTTTACTTGGCACAGAACAGGCAAAGATCCTTCTAGGCTTGCCCAGCAGAACCACTGAATATACTGAGTTGGAAGGGAGTGATCCACAAGGACACGGGCTCCACACAGGTCCATCCCAAAATCAGACCTTATGTCTGAGAGCATTGCCCAAACTCTTCTCGAATGCCAGCAGGCTCAGTGCAGTGACCACTGCCCTGGGGAGCCTGTTTGGGTGCCCGGCCACCCTCTCAGTGAAGGACCTTTTCCTAATATCCAGCCTGAACTTAGGTGTAGGTGTCCTATGGGAAAGCTCTCAGGGCACCTTTGGTCATACTGGATAATTAATTGGCGCTCTTCCAATAGGATTTTATTTAACTTCATTTCTTTTGTTTCTTTATAGTTGTAGCAATTAATAATCTAAATTGGCAAACAACAGCTATGTTCCGGCCCTTTGTGGAAGTTTGTCTATTAGGTCCTAACCTAAGTGACAAGAAAAGGAAACATGGAACCAAGACAAAGAGCAACACCTGGTCACCAAAATACAATGAAACTTTCCAATTGTAAGTCTTTATTTGCTGTTAATTACCTATCTTATGCAAATTTTGCCAGAATGCCTTGCAATTTAACCTGTAAAAAGAAAACAAAGTAATAAAATCCTAAAGTTAAGGCTATATACATCACAGTCCATAAT
This sequence comes from Nettapus auritus, assembly GCA_011076525.1. NCBI lineage: Eukaryota > Metazoa > Chordata > Aves > Anseriformes > Anatidae > Nettapus > Nettapus auritus. Next base: position 2,963,531 of record CM021774.1, read on the forward strand.
AAATAATAACTTCAAAACTATTTCTTAACTTGTATCTTTGCTTTATCTAAAGATGAATGACAACCACTAAGCTTGCCGCCTTTTAGCTTAACCACTTTTCAGCTGGTTAAAATGTACCATTCACTTCCACACACAGGAATAAGTATTTATTTACCTAGGAGTACTTTTACCTAAGTAGTTATCTGGACTGAAACGTTAATTCTTACTGCTAGATTTCTAGGCCATTGCGACTATTGAGATATCTAAGTATTTGAAGCATTGTGCATGTGTTTGTTAATGCTAGTATCTCTATTGTTTAATCCTCAAAGCAGTAAGCAATTTCTCACCTAACCTGGACCTTTACATATAGCATTTCCCACATCACATCTCTTTAACCTGTTCACTTCTCCTCCCATAACTGAAACCAATTCATTTTCCAGCCACACTTCACACACACAGACAGAAAAGAAGGACAGAGTTCATTTTCTTAGCGTCTGATGGTGAAGTTGCTTTTAAGGCTTGTTGCCAGTGATTTTCTTTATCCCATTGCTAATAACTGTGATGACAAATAACCTCTAAGAATACAGGGTAGCAAGATGAGACATATGATCATGAAAGGACAAGCTGAAGAAGGACACCGTAGGAAAACTGGAGGCAAAGAAAGCTCCATGTCCAAGCTCTCAAGTCAGAAAATTCTCACACCCTCGTTGCAACTGTTTCCCACACAGTCTGGGAACCTCAGCTCCTTAGAGCTGCCTGGGAGGGATGAGGGCATCGCCTGGAATCACATCCTGGGCCCTTCCACACAGAACTATTTTTTTTCCGAGAAAAATGATACATATAGTATTGATATAGTAATGATATATGCACTGATTGTAATGATACATGCACTGAGATTATGCTGTAAACAAAAGTAGCAATCTCTGAAATGTATATGGAGCAAATATCTCCTTTATTTGTTCGTAGCTACTAAAAGCACATAAAAATAAACTTAAAATGCTCAGTTTCATATACAACTGCATGGATAGAAGAGAGTAAAAATAAAGTAAAATGGGAGAATTTATGAAAATCCAAATTCAATTACACTAAATTAGGTAGCAAATCATCAGTATGCTCAGGATTTTTCATTTTCATGAATACCACTGTCTTCTAAAAGCTAAGTATACATCCACTTTCATGTATTCATCTTTGTTGGGACCTGTCTGTATAGGGATTACATATAAGTACAAAAATAGTGTAATTTATGTGGGGAAAAGGTGTAGGTGCATTATAAATTCATATTTATACTCCTTAGTTATAGCACTATGACTCTTTTTCTTCCATTACAACTTCAACAAATAACACAGATGTTTCACTTTATGTAGAAAAGGATGTATTCAAATGTCTTTTAGGCCCAGTAACAACAAACTGCTTAACACTGACTATTAAAGAAAATGAATTATCAAATAAATACCAAACTTTTATTATTTAATCTAAAAATCAGTCATTGATTCAACAGTGCCCTGCCACTCTTAACCTTCAGTAAATTCATAATGCAGTCAGTTGCTGCACTCTGAGCATCTCTACTGATAGAACAACGTAGGGAAATAATTATTTTTAAAAAATGGAATTCAATCAGTTGATGTCAAAAATATTTATGAAATATGTTTTCTAGAGGAACTAAGTGTTATTTTAAAGCTATGCCTTCTTCCTGAAGCCTGACAAATGATTGCAACAGTGTTGCTTTCATAGAAATGCACAGATCTTTTCTATGATTACAGCTTTAATATTGTTTTTTACATACATCACACAACCTGACACTGTAAAAGTGAGACTGCACCTCACTAGGGTTAAGGTTGCCTATTAGGTACTTCTGTGTTTTAGATTAAATGGCATTATATTGAAAATCTGTTTTCTGAGTGCTACTTTGCCCTACATATGCTCATGTGATCCGGAAAAGTGAGTAAAGGATCAGGAAGAATAAAATCAAATACTTGGTGATTTTTAGGAAAGAAGCCCCCTCGACAGCTATGACGCTGAGCCTAACAGCTGCTTCTCTCCTGAAGGGATTGCAGCGACCTGCAAAATGAGCATCGACTTCAGGCAGAACGAAGACATAAGCAGGCTGCTTTAGTATTCCCACTGGGGAAATTGCATAACTAGGAACACTTTCTCCAGTTTGGTTTGGCCTATCAGTAGGTATAATTCTAATTAAATATAACTAGCCTCTAGGCTTGGGGGGATATTAGCCACCTTGGGTGTGCTATAAATGGCTTTTGGGCCAGTTTTTAAAGAGGCGTACAGGATCTCCAAATACCTTGAAAGAGAATAAATTATACCCTTAAAATGAGGTTTCAGAGCTTATTATTTTTATGAAGTTTAAACAAAAGGTTTTAAAACATCTTGGATCTACTGGATGAAATATGCTAAAACAGTGTTCTTGCTGTCATTTCAAAAAATAAAGTGATGCTTAAATTTTCTTTTTTCTATCCAGAAACAGTACTTACTGCACTAGTAGTAAGTAAAAACAATGCATGAAACTAGTAATTTAAAAAGCTGTGAAGAGATGACAGTTATTTGAAGAAACTGCCATCATAAGAAATGTTTCCTATTAATTTCTCAGTGTGATATCTCATTTGTGTTACATTAGAAATCAGTATTCACAGACATCAAGTATGGAATTTTGAGTAAGCAGTACTGCACATCCTCCAGCTAGTTTGGACCTCGCAGAATGAACAGAAAGAAAAGTGTAGCTGAGATACATTTTGTCAGTGCAAAACTTGCTTAGAGGTGAAATTAATCAGATCCAAGTGATTGCTTGTGGGAAAAGGAAAAAAAAAAAAAGGGCACAAAAAACTAAGGAGAGGAGAGCAGTGGCAAATATTGATGTAGGATTTTACACTGCAGGCACAGAAGTTAGGTTTAGAAAAATAGGTAACTAAAAGCAGAGAAGCTGCTTCTACCTACTTACAAATTTCATAGTTATTTAGCGAGGTAAAATGAGTAAAATCTGTAAAACAAAAAGATTTGATTCCTACATATAATGTATGCTACGCCTAAGTGAAAGCTGTCTAGTTCATGGATGCCAGTATAAATATTTTTGTAGTTTTGTAGTTGACTAAAAGATATGCTTAGGATAGTTCTGGAAGTAGTTGTACATTTTAGGTACTTTCTGGGGAAAAGCAGCAATGGTTCAGATACTGAAGGAACTGATGAAACTCCCTCCATTTCTGTTCAGGTCAGTGAGGAGAGGGACTATGTTAACAGTAGCATGTGAAAGGCTAACATGTAGAAATCTAAAAACTAAATAATTTGTTGTAGAAAATGAACTACAAAAATTAAACTACCACAAACATTTTAATTTCAACAATATTTACAAAACATGCTCATTCCTCAGAGGAACTAAACTCATCTCTTTGTTCTAAATTCATCTTTTTCATCCTTGCAGCATTTTGAGTAATGAAGATAAGCCAGGAGCCTACGAGCTTCACCTCTCAGTGAAAGATTACTGCTTTGCTAGAGAAGATCGCATTATAGGAATGACAGTTATTCAGCTGCAAAACATAGCAGAGAGAGGTAGCTGTGCATCTTGGTATCCCTTGCTGAGAAATATCTTTGTAGATGAGACTGGATTGACAATTCTTAGAATACTTTCTCAGAGGACCAATGACGAAGTTGCTAAAGAATTTGTGAGACTTAAATCAGAAACAAGATCTGCTGAAGAAATGGCCTAAAATACTCCCATAATACAAGACTGTCACCGTAACACCATAGATCCAATGCTGTTGTCTGAATAGTGCATGCATGTGAAAATTTGTGGGAATGTTTAATTAACTATGTTTTCAGTGTTTGCCGGTACTTACGTACTACATTTGCAATGTATGTCAAAGAGCTGTATATCTTTTCTACATATTTTGGTCTTTGTTAAAGTAATTGTTCCAATGAAGTGCCAAAACTAAGATTAAGAGTAAATAATACACTATATCACTTAAAATGTTGATTTTGCTTTATCACAATCCCTTTAACATTTATTAATAAATAGCTTTTTGAATTGATAATTAAGTTGTCTCTGTTAAACCACTATGTTGCCTATTCTAAATTATCTCCCATATCATTATTTAAGAAAAGATTTATCTAATTTTCTTCAAACTATCATTTTACGCTAGCCTCATTTTAGGCATCCTACAGATAACTTTTTCTATCATTACTACAGATGCAGTTACTTACAAAAGTGTTTGTAATTTTATAATTACCGATATAAAGTAATGATTTTTGCATAAAAACTGAAAAAGGATGGAAATATTTTATGCTAATTTTTTCCAACCTTTCATAAATATCACTGTGAAGAAATGCTGTTCAAGCAAGTTCTCAAGAAGCTGCGCTTACTAGAGTTTGTTACTGATGTTTGATATCTTGAGATAACTTTGTTCTTCAAAACTGCCAAGGTAATATCATATTTATATTAAAAGGGTAAGTCAGTATCTGTAGAAAAATACTGTCATACAGTACAGTATATGTGCTTTAAAAGTCATTTTAAAAATATATGGTACTGTAGAAGGGTTAAGAGTTTGGAATACATAAAGTTGGGTTGTGGTTTGTTTCTAGAAACGTTTATGAAAAGTAATGCTGTTAGCATTTTCACTCAGTTATTAATGTTGCTTTACATACTTAGCTGTAACACCAGTTAAGTGCTTTGTTTTGGGGGGGTGATTTTGGCTTTTTCGTTGTTTGGATTTTTGTTTGTTTTGTTTTTTTATTAGAAAAGATCAACAGTTTGTACTTATGCAACATTACTATGTATTGCACTAAAGCAAACTCTGTGTCCTGTAAATATATTTAGTGATAAATTGTAAAATAAAGTACAAAAAAACTGCCTCTATTTATACCATTTGATATTTATATTCCTGTAGGTTATAATTGCATGTGAAGCCAATGTAGGGGGTTACAATACATCATTTTAATATATCAAAGCATGATTTCCATTGTCTAGTACCTTGCTCTTTTATAAGTGTAATATCTCGTGTCACATTTATAATAAACGAGGTACACATTTTGTTAATGTATATAACATTCTGTAATAATGCACAAAATACAGACGTAATCTTCTGTAATGCTACAATACACATATAATATTCTTTAATAATACACACATTCGTCATTGGTTTTAGTTACAAGCATCTCTAACACAGGTTGGGATTTCCAGCTTAGGGCAAAAACTAATAAAAGAAACTAAGTATATAAAACTAGTGTAGTTGATTCCAGTCTTCTAAAATGCAGCATACAGCTCCACATAGGTAAAGCATTTTTTTCCAGGATATCCTTTCATAAAATATTTAGATGAGATTTTAAAAACATCTTTCAACATCATTTATCCTCCTCAAGACCAATAATTAGATTTGCCAGAAGTGTGTATATATATATATATATATATTTAGAGAAGACCAGGAGAGCTTTTAGAGAGTTAACAATACCTTACTAAGATCATGGGGTAGTTGTCAATCAGTGAATGCCCTGCTGATTTGTATGCAATGCAGAACGTATGAAAGAGTGAGATCTTGGGTTTTTTTTGTATTGTCTTAAAAAAATAATTTATGAGAACATTTGCTTAACTCTAGTGAACTAACCTGACTGAACTGACAGCTTCACCCCTCAGTGACAACCAATGTAATCAAAATTCACGTTGAAATTCCATTGTGTTTGTTGAGAATATTAGTGTATATACATAAGGAAATAACAAGAAATAAAGGGAAGAAGAGTAAGATTGATTTGAGAACACGTTCTCAGGGAACAGTTACTAAATGGACACCCATCTGATATGCATCTGGGTAAACAAATACATTTAGAGAAGCCTGGAATATGACAGAACTTCAAATTAACCAGTATACTTAGAACTGACATATAACTCAGTTCAATAAGGCTTAAAAGAGAATATTTTGTCTTTTCTGTTTAGTTTTACAGGATGGATATATAAGAGGGAACCAATCTACATTCTCCTCAGCATGCTTCACAGCTAATATCTGACCAAAATGAATTAGTAATGCCTGAATTAAATACATAAATAAAAGATAAAAACAAACATTAAGTCTAAAGCAACTGATTTAGTGCAGGCCACAGCACCACCTTCAATCTTCCCATACCCAAAAAGTTCCAGGTGCCCTAAAACTCCACCTCGCTAGACACCAAAAAAGATTTGTCTTGTGCCATATCTGAATGGCACCCAAGTTATGACTTCTTTTCTATCATATGTGTTGAAAGTCATTGAAAATTGCAAGAGACATTTTACTGAATTGTAAATAATTGTGGAAAGTTTTTGTGTGTCCTGGAAGAATCAAGAGATCCTTTGTGAAGAATTCAGAAAATAGTTCTCTCATTCTGTGAACATACCTTCTTTGACCTCCAAGAGGAAATCTGTCAGCAATTTATTTAATGTTTTATTTAAATGTGGAATTCCAGTATCATGCCATCATATTTTTGGAGCACAGTTTGCATCTCATCTCAGACTGTAGAACACAAATGACCTTTTACTGTTTTTAAAACCACAGGTAGTAGTTATCCTTGCAAAGATGTGAGGATTGCAAACTAGCTACAGAGATGAAGTAGGCCAAAAGTTGGGTAGCAGGTTCTAGTTTTAGGTTTGGATACAGAGCTGTGGAAGCACTAGTTAACACACACAACTGACTAGCTAAGATATTGGAAGAGTATTGGGAAATTACACAAATATGGCAACCAGGCTGATTTTTCTGACAACTGACATTTATAAAGGATCCACCCTCCCCCAGCATTATGGAGTAACACGCCTGAAACCCCTATTACTTCTTTATCCAGTAAATGCATTCTCTGCCTATGGTTTTATGTACTATACCTGTCCCTGAGTCCAGAGGTGAATGTGAGCTGCAAATTCCCCAGCAGCATCCAGGATCCCCTTTTCAGCCATGGCCCAACCAACCACGCAGCGCACCAAGGTGCAGAGAGAGAGACCAGCTCTCCAGAAATGAGTGCCAGCCCTCTGAGCTCTGGTAGTACAAGCAGGTGTAAGTGATCTCCAGAGCACAGAGATGCAGTATCTTTGCAATTGCTTTCATGCTTTTGGCAAGCACTAAATACCATTGGTAAAAAAAAAAAGAAAAAAAAAAAAAAAGAAAAAAAAATAAAAACTGTCCTATGGCTTTTTTTTTTAATACATCAAAATTACATCAAAAGGCCAAAACAACCCTATGAAAATGAATCTAGCCAAACATTCAACCACATGCAATATACTCTCCTGCTTCCTAGACAACAGCAGTCACTTTTTTTTTTTGCAGAGCTTCATTTCCAAAAGTAGGAGACTTCATACAAACTCAGCTCAGTCCTACACCATTAATCCTGTCTGATTCATAATCAGCTTTTTTTTTTTTTTTTTTTTTAATACAACAAGGAAGTTGGCTTCTATTTGGGTAGCTAGTGAGCCCTTCCATAAAGCCAATCAGTAACACCAATAATAAAGTTACGTTATAAACCCATTTCCTCATATATCGTGCTTGTGCATGTTACTTGCATGACTAACACAGGCTTACACAGGAGAAGGGACTAAGGCACCAAATGCATACCCTAGAATCACAAAATAACTTAAGTTGAAAGGTACCTTTGGAGGTACCTTCTGGTCCACCTCATCCTCAAAGTTGGACCAACAAAAACAGGCTGTTACCATGGAGAACTACAAAAACAGGCGTCTTCAGGTTCCACATCTTAAGAGAGGTGTGATTAGAAGGGTAGGCTATGACGAGCCTAACAGACGGCTCAGATGTACTTGTGACATAAGGCAAACCGGACCTCTAAGCAGTAGCTTCCAAGGGTAACTTGAAGTTGAGACATACAATTAGCAGTTGCCTTTTAAGAGTGATAGTTACATAATCTACGCAGAGACTTTGGACAAAGATCTTTCATTATAAAAACAAGTTATAATAAGATTAGAGTATGACTGAGTTTATAGATGTAACCATTACAATTATTACTAATCAAGGATGTAACTATTTGGTTTAAAACTCCCCAATAATCCTCAGCTGTCTAAAGGGACATAAGTACATCTAATTCCTAACATTTACTGGTTTACAGTAAGGAGACTGCACAGAATTTGTGGAGATGTTTAATACTTTCTGCATGCCCTCCGTAATTAAATATTTATTTACAATAACCTTAATTCTGATTACGCCATGTATCAACGTACTTAAAAGAAAAACACATATCTAAGTTCTTGCCTCTTGTTCAAATTGAGAAAAAAGTTACCTATAAAGTATACATGAGAGGAGAATAATGTGGATATTTGAAACCATAGATTTCAGGAGATGATAAACCAACATACATAAAAGGAAAAGTAATATTTTTCCTGAGCAAGAGAAATCCAACTTGAACTTTTGGAGTTAACATCAGTGAGAGGCTCTGGACCACACAGAGGCTGTGCATACTGGACAGCTCCATGTGAAAAAGCGTCCTGACAGCTAGTGTGCAAAATTAGTGGAACTGGTGTCAAACAGGAAAAAAAAAAAAAAACTCCCAACAGATTATCAACAAAATTACTTAAGAAACTTGAAGAAAAGAATTATTTTCATTGCTTCATTATTCTAATCTATTTTACTGGTTTCCATCAATACTCTCATGACAGTGATGCTAGAAAATCAAATTTGTAGGCAAGTAACTGAAAACAAAGGGAAAATTTACCATTATCACATTACTCTGAACTAAATACCCATTTCATACAAATCCCTTGAAAACTAAAGAAAAGAGCTGAACAAATATGTGGCAAACAAATAATTGTATTAATTTAAATTCAACTAGCAGACGTGATTAACATAAATGGATTTAGCATTATTTGTAAATACAGCTGGGCAAGTCTTGAAAAATATTCTGCAAGTGCCATTCAGTTGTTTAGACATGCTTATTTTGATGGTATTTTCATATCATTTGTATTTGCCTTTTGCCATCATACTTACGTGATTGAGCAGCAGTACCAAAAATTCACAGAAATAAATTTTCAGGAAAAAAAAAACACAACTGATTTTAGAAGACATAATCAAAAGATCGGAGACAAGCATTAGACTGTGACTAATAAGCAGAACTGGGATATTACAAAAAGATGTCACTACAAGTATTTGTTGATACAAAGAACCATTAAAACGTGTATCTGGAGAATATATCTGTGCACACAAAGTATAAGTTAATTTGTAAATGATGAATCTACACACTCCTACAAAATCTAATTTGATGACAAACCCAATCAAGAAGAAAATGAACAAAAGGACCTTCTAAAACCAATTATATAGCTGAAAATCAGCTTATCTACACAAACTGCTCCAAAAATAAGCTACAGCTTACCACTACCTTGCCATTCAGCAAACACATTTCAAACATGGGAGCAATTAGAGCTGCCATTCATAATTCCATGGGAATTTCATTAAATAATCACCGCAGAATATGAAATAATATGTGGACATACTGTAAACTTTGTAGCGAAAGACATTAAAATGTCATAGGTTAAATTTCAACTGAATGCAACTTATTCAAGATAGTCAGAAAAAGATAATCCAAGGACAACATGGAAGTCTGTTCTTTACTATTTTTCTGTTATGTCTACTACAGGACTGAGTCGTGCCATCCACTATATGAGACCTACATGAACACAGCCAGTCTTGTAAGTTAAAGCAGAGGCAGCTCGCTCTCCCAGTACCCAACTATTTTATATCTGCCTTGTTTTGTGGTGAAGTTTCTTAAAAAGGTTTGAAGGCAAAATATATATTTTTAACAACCTTCTAAAGCTACCAAGAGGAATCATGTTTAGACCAGTAGGTCTTTCATTTCTTTACTACATGATAATTTCTGAAAGGCAGCTTAGGAGGACAACTACAATCTCACAAATTCAGGAATGTTAATATATACAGCTAATGATTTAATTCAACAACTTAAATGTATAGAGAGAATAAAGTGTTGAACGCTACAACTAAAATTTTCAAAGCTCTGGAACTACTAGCAAAAATACCTGCTCAAAAACAAACAAACAAACAAACAAACAACAACAACAAAACTATTTCCTACTGATGGTAACAAACTCAGTTCACCTTAGAAATAAGTCCTTCATATATCAACTGCAAGCAGCATACTGCAGGCCAGACCACTGTAAGTGATGAGCCCTGACGATAAAACAGACTGCTCAAGAGTCATACTGTGCCTTACTTCCCAGTCTCTATTCAAGCACAACTCAAAATCTTGGAGCGGATATGATACATACTATATACTGAATGGACCGTAAAGGTTTGCATGAAAAAAAAAGAGGAACTCTGATGATTCTGCATTGACTTGGGGTCTCACATAATTTAGTACCTATTCCTCTACATTTTGAGAATATTCTTACAAGTTCCAGGGAAAGAGAACAACCCAGAGTGATGGGCTATAGAAGACGGCTTACTGAGGCATTCTCAGCTCTGCTCTGTAAGCTGTACGTATGCTGGTGTTTGACTACATACATAATGGGTAAAACACACTTACATTGGTAAGCACAACTGACTTCAAAGTTGCAAGGGAAGAGTCAGGCCAAAAAAATAAAAAAATAAAAAATAAAAAAATCAGAGAACCATCTTCACTTCCCCTAAATGCACGAGCCTGCTGACACAGCTCTTGGTTCTTTGCAGTCTTTTTCTGCAGTCAATGAGACGCCTCTAACTTGGATTCCTTTAAAGTCCAGAGGTCCCACATATCTTGTTCAACATTTACCCATTTAAGAAGGAATTCTTTTGTTGCTGAGTGATAACAGTTGGCACCAATGTGGGTCACGCCTCCAGGTTTGAGGTCATGACACTAGGAAAACAAACGCAAGACTGACCAGCAGGATCAAAAAATGAAAAGGAATTGCTGAAATATGCACCAAATAGTACAATAGAAATGGAAAATTACCATGTACTCAGTAGACTCCCCTTCCTACATTTAACAGTCTCCCAGATTCCTTCTCCAAGTAGAGATGGCACTGTACGTACACAATGCCTGCTACCTTGATATTAGCTGGTAATAGATGGCAGGGCTTTGTCCATAAAACCACAGAGTTTATACACATTATACAGCAGTCATACATAAACAGTAATACATGTAACCTGAATGCACAGCACAGCTGCACTATTATGTTTTAAATTTTTTAGAGACCACTGTTTTAAGATTTTAAAGAGATAAAAAGCAAAAATGCAAGCCATTGCCTTGCCTTGGTGTTACAAGTGAAATGATTCGGTGCAGATAACTGTGATCATTATCGATCAGGTCGAAGAAAGGACCTTGAAGAGAAGGAGCTAGTTTCTGACAACAAGATCGTTTCTGACAACGTGGGAGGAATCTCAGCGGGAGAGAGAGGATGACAAGACCACATTACAGGTGAAGGGCAAAACGGTACGAGTAATGGGATATTTTAGAGAGATGGGAGGGAAACATGATCATCTTCATAATGCAATTAGCCACTGAGTTTGTTTTTTTTTTTTTTTACTTAGTAGCCTTCACTGAATAGTATGGAGAGACATTCAGAAAAAAGGATGGAGACAAGGAAAAAGAGATTCAGAGCAGGGCTGACATGCCATCCAGCTTCAGATTGCATTCTTTTTGTACCAAGTCTGGATGCATGGGTTCTGCCCTTCCCTACCCATTGTTTGTTATAAAATAAAATAAAAAATAAAATAAAATATAAATATATAAATAAATAAATAACACCACATTCCCATCCTGGAGGCCATCACAAACAAGTTCAGGCTAAAAACTTGCAGAGATTATTTCCCCGAGAAATATACAGACAGGACACAACAGCCTTAACTAAGTGGGATATTCTCCTGAGGAGCTTGAGAAACAATAGCAATTTTCATGTAATGACGCATCAATGTATCCACATGCTAATTTGCACCTACGTGACGATGTTAAATCAATATGCCCTTTGAACAGTATCATCTTTTCCTATGTAATTTGTGAGAAGAAGCTCATGTCAGACCGAGCTTCCCCAGCATTCTGACTGCTATGAAACTAAATCAAGTCCCTCATTCTCCCCTACTCAGCTTGTCATTAGAGAAAAAACATAGCAGGAGCCCCTGAAGTCAAGAGCAGCAGTGAACTTAGCTCATATCAGATACGCTCTATAATGTCCAATAGCCTGTGTAATTGCAGCACATCTTCTCTCTACTGCAGAGAACTTCATTGCTGATCAGGGAGAAATTACATTGCAGAAAAAATTAGAAACCAGAAACACTGTTTACATAAATGCAAACAAATACTAAAGGATTTGCTTTCTGTATTTTTACCAGGTGAAAACAAAGAAGAGCATAACTGAATACATGTTCTTCACTGTCACATACACACAAAAGCAAAGCTTACATACATTTACTGCATGAACTGAACCTCTTCTCTATTTACAAAGCATTTATAAACAGCTTGCAGTTTTGGTAGATGTTATTACTTGGACCCATTAGCTAAATCTGTGAGAAGGGTTGAAATCCCTGTCGATGACTGAGATAGCTGTTTAGGCTAGCTCCAGGTGAAAGGGTCCTATCTGTCTGAGCGCAGCAGCTAGAATCAGCTGACTGAAACAGAGAAGTGGGTTAAGATCCACTGCTTCAGACAACAGTTCTGTCAGCAGGCACAACTAACTGGAGCACTTGGAGAACAACTATCTTTATGCAGAGGCTAAGTGAGCACATCAGGAAACAAACGTCAATATTTCAAGGAACAGTCGTATCTGCATGACAGTATCAAAGTATCACCAATCCAAAACCCCAGCCAAGATACATTGCAATAGAACAGAGAAGGAAGTGCAGAAGTAAATGAGAAAGGCTTTTTTGTGTAACAAAGACTGCACAATTCTAAATCAGCCCTGTCAGCGGGAGAGTCCTCTGAGACTCTTACAATGTAAATTATTTAGCCAACTAACTGACAGAGGATAATTATCAGATATCTGTTCCAAGGTGACCGTGACTATAATAAACACACACACACACACACACACACACTTCAGACCAGATTGTGAAGGAGATCTAGCAGGAGGAATACAGCTCTAGATGTTCTAGATGCACAGAGAGATTCCATGAGAGGAACAAAATTGATTAGATATAAATCAATTACAAAATATAGTTTCAGTACTGCTTTGGTTAACACATGACAGAGAAGTGGTACAACAGGATTTTCCCTTTCTTTCTGTCCACACCCCATGCTCATGAAAGGCCTGTTATCAGAGCATTGTTTGAAACATGTTTTTGATTGTTAAAAGCTACTGAAATCAGTGGTAACAAATTCAGCACTCTGTAAGGCATTTTATTATGTAAAATTACAGCCAGCCAATGCCATAGTATCAGGTAAATAAGCTACACTGCACACAAACAAAACCAAAACCATTAATATGGGTTGGACTCTATCTAGTCACAGCCAAGGAAAACAGGTATAAAACGTTTAATACCTGACTGCAAGAGGACTGGATCACCATTTAAGTACAGTTTTGAGAATATGCAACTTTTCAACCTGGGAACACACAAGGCTGTTCTATTGTTTCTGTGTATGTTTGAGAGAAGCTTATAGTTTGGTTTTTGTTTGTTTGAATCCTTCCCTCATTATTAACACTCAGAAAAATGCTCTAGCTTTGAAGCTAACGACAATTCTTTGCACAGCAGAGCTTTGTAGCTGCCCAAAGATTTGAGAAGAGATCTCTTGGATTGCCATGCCACACTGGTCACAAGAACAGTAGATTCAGTGTTTCACACCCAAAATTAACTCTTTTTATGTAGCCCATCCCACCAGATTTTACATTAAAGAAAGGAAAGGTGGGAGACAGCAATTTTTGTCCAGTGTTAAAGCTTCAGTATGTGATCATGTCCATATTACTACAGTGATACACATGGAGCAATCAGGTAACTGTTTCAGTAAGCACTGAGAACAAAAACTACCTGAACCAGCATTCATATTCCAAAGGAACAAACAAATAAATGCATAAACTCACATCCAGAAATGATAATCTTGATATTAGAGCATTTAAAAGAAATCTAGGAAAGCTGTTGAAGGTTATGCCTCTCATAATGAAACACGTCCATTTTTTGTCATCATGGTTGAAAGCTAGCTTGCACATAATTCTGCATTATTTAAAGCTCCATCAAAAAAACACACCATCGGTAGCAAAACTGACTTGGCACCAAAGCCTGCATTAAGCATCTACTTTTCAAAAGTCTAGCGAAGCAGATTTATTATCTGCAAAATTGGGACACTTAAAAGAACACATCCAAAAGCTTGATGAAATTAACTACGAATAAGGTACTGCTCACCAGCATAATTTAATTCATAATTTTGTTTTACAAAAAAAAAAAAAAAAAAAGAAAAAAAAAAAAGAAAAAAAAAAAAGAAAAAAACCATACTCAGTGAGATTTGTAAACTATGCAGTAGCGGAATGAGCTCTGTGAAATTCCGTTCTTAAGGGCAAAAAAAAGATACAAAAAGAAAAATCCAAATCCATATAACTTGAAGGGTCAAAGCCACTTCTTGGGCGGCAAGCTTATCAAACTGTTTAAAATATTTATAATATAATGAATCTTTCAGAGTAAATTTATTTTATTAAAAGCAAATTCTATTTTATTTTGCCAAAGGAAGAGCTTTACAATCAAAAAAAAAGCAGTGGTTTTTTGTTTGTTTTTACAATGAAGCATCATCAGTTCTTTTAAATGCTGACTAAGATTAAATTGATGCCCAACAGCCTCGCTATACAGGTCATGGGGGGGGGGGGGGGGGTCCATCTTCAGTGACAGCCATCAAATTTCAGAATTTGCTATGCCCTTTTTTTCTTTAGGCATGTTTCAAATACCACTGAAAACAACAGCAGGTAACAGTTGAATTCACTGTACTTTACTTTTCTCCCTACAGAAAGAGATGTGCCAAGCATGAGGTGCAAGCGTGTTTCTATAAAAGCAGATGTCTCCAGAGAACAAGTGCAGTCCCACCTGGAGATAATTGTATCGCAGTTTCCACTGCAAATGCACTCATTGCTCTAGGAACAGAGCAATGTTTTCTGAAGTACTACATTTTTATTCCATATAAAAAAATACATCACATCATCTGCAATTATTTGAATTTCTCATCTCAGAGAGAGCATTTGTTTTCGAAAAGAAGTCCTTTGATAATTTTTTACCTTCTGTCAAAAATGCAAAAGTTACTGCTAGAAATTAAAATGTTTCAGGCACCAAAGCCCTCAGGAATTCTGCAAAACACTTCCCAATGTAGTAATTTCTTCTGTTAATCTGTGAATAATAAGACTACACAAGTACCTAATTATTTTACAGTTTGACTAACACCTAAAAAAGTCCTCCACTAAAAACAAAAGTGTAACTCTATGCACAGCCATAGTACTTTTTGTATGCTTTCTATGGAAGTGTGATGGTTTTACTCGGGTGGGCAGCCGAGTTCCACCACAACCGCTCTCTCACTCCCCCTCCTCAAAGAGGAGTGAGGAGAAAATACGATGAAAGGGGCTCAAGGGTTGAGATAAGGACTAGGAGATCGCGCAATAATTATCGTGACGGGCAAAACAGACTCAGCATAGAGAGAAAGTAAGATTTATTGCTTATACTAACAAGCTAGAGAAGTGAGAAACAAAGAAAAGAAACCAAAAGCACCTTTCCCCCATCCACCCTCTTCCACCTCCTCCCCCCGAGCGGCGCAGGGGAACAGGGGAATGGGGGTCATGGTCAGTCTACAGCACTTCTTCTCTGCCGCTCCTTCTCGGTCACTCTTGTCCCCTGTGCTGTGGGGTCCCACCCACGGGATGCAGTCCTTGCCGAACTGATCCGGCGTGGGCTGTCCACAGGCAGCAGCTCTTCAAGAACTGCTCCAGATATGGGTCCGTACCACGGGGTCCATCCCTTGGGAGCAAACTGCTCCAACCTGGGTCCCCCACGGGCAGCAGCTCCTGCCGGGTCACCTGCTCCTGCGTGGTCTCCTCTCCACGGGCTGCAGGTCCGGCCCGGAATCTGCTCCGGCAGGGGTCTTCCACAGGCCGCAGTCTCCTTCGGGGCACAGGCTCCACCGTGGTCTCCTCCACGGGCTGCAGCGTGGATCCCTGCTCCACCGTGGTACTCCATGGGCTGCAGGGGGACATCCTGCTTCACCATGGTCCTCACCACAGGCCGCAGGGGACTTCTGCTCCGGTGCCTGGAGCACCTCTCCCCCTCCTTCTTCACTGACCTTGGCGCCTGCAAGGCTGTTTCTCACTCCTCTCACCCTCCCAGCTGCTGAGTGGCACAGTGTTTTTTCCCTGTCTTAAATATGCTCTCACAGAGGCGCAAAACAACATCGCTTATTGGCTCAGCTCTGGTCAGCAGTGGGGCCCTTACCAAACATGGGGCAGCTTCTAGATCCTTCTCACAGAAGCCACCCCTATGGCCCCCCTCCTACCAAAACCTTGCCACGTAAACCCACTACAGGAAGTTAAAAAGTCACTTAGTTCTACAGTAATGATTCCCTCTGGCTATTTTATAAGGTGGCTATCTGAAGAAGTACCAGGCCAAAACAAAAACCTCATTACACCATCAGAAGTGGGAACTGTTCCCAGAACTCACAGAGTCCACAAACAAAACATGGAATAACAAAAAACCTATGAGGTTTAGTTTATTTTCAACTATTACCAGACTTGGCAAAATTCTTATGTCTCTATATTTGCTATCACTAGATATCAAAGGCAAGACCAAAGCAAAAATCCAAATATCCCAGAAGGCTGAGTATTCTTCAAATATAGGAACTACTTATTCATTAAGCTAGAAGGGCAAATTGAGATACAAATTTTAAATTCCAAATTGACAAGCTTTCAATTCAGACTTAGCATGCTGTCTGATCTACGATTATACTGAATTTACAATTATGTTACAGAAAGTGATGTAAACTTCCTCTAAGAAAGATTGGAAAGGAAAAGTTTTCTGCTTGTATATTTATTTAACTAGACAATGTTTTATAGCATATCTGGTGCTTATATCCTTTATATGTCAACTATTAACTCTAAAAATAAAATCAGAAGCAGATATTTCTCACTGCAAATGGATTATCAAAATAGATAGACACACTAGGGTAAGAGAGGAAAACAGAAGCAGAGACGGGTATCTAACATCATACCTATGACATATATAACATAATATAACATATTTATGCCAGAACGAGGAACAGAGCCAGGCTTCAAGCATGCCAAAATAGTATTCTCCCTGCAGGTTATATGCCTCACAATTAGTTATTCTGCAGCATTATTCTGATTAAATAACTTAGGACCCCAAGAAATTGAGTTTTTTGCTTCATTGGCATGCAACTATACTATTTGTGAACTATAAACATGATGCTGCTAAAAAATTGCTGCTAAAAATTATTCAGAAATATAGAGTGGTAGAGAACTGAGGGTTATTTGGAAATACCGCTATGAACACTTCTACAGGTCTACATGTACAATCACACTGCTATGTATTGATAAACCTATGCCTGCCTGTGTTCAAACTGCTACATGAGGGCTTTAAATCTTATTAGCTTCAGTTTTTCCTAAACCAGTTTCATACTTCTTAATGCTAGAGAACCAAACTGGAAACCAGCCCGCCCCTACACCTATAAGTATTTAGCTCAAAGACAGGTTTTTTGTTAGATTTGCACAGTAATTAAAAGATAAGGAAAGATTAAACATTATACAGCAAAGATATTCTGCTATAACTGTTGAAGAGATAGAGGCATTTCTGCTGGACACTGTGGATTCAAGGAAATGCTTTTTCATTATAATATAGCATTTTCAGTTATTAGCCAGAAGCCACTTTTATGTTATGAACCTCATAGAAAAATGCTTAGATTAGAAACAAAATTTCTTCAATCGTTGCTGAAGTAATTAATTCCCATTGGATGGTCTTAGCTGAATAACTACGTATAAGAAAGAAGCCAAGGCTGACACCTACACTCTGTCAAGGATACTCCATCAGCTAGCAAGAGTTCGACAAGCACGAGATGTTTTAAAAACAACTTTGAATTTTAGCTTTCCTTTAGTTCACCATTATCAAAACAAAACAAACCAAAAAAACTTCTGCACTTGTAAAACTGACAACTGCTATTTAAGCTCATCAACTTTTCTGGCAAAATCTATTTAACCTCTAAGTCTTTACATAGACAAAGTGGTTCAAGTCCATTAAAAAAAAAAAAAAAAAAAAAAAAAAAAAAGTAGTAATTAAATGAGTATGCAAATGGACATATTCCTGAATGCCTATCAGGCTTAGAGAGCCAAGATCCCCATCATATGCATACAGAAATATTCCAAAAAAAAAAACAATCTCAGTTTAAAAGAAATTCACACAAACGTTTTAAGAAATACAAAGAATATAACAACAAAATTGGCTATCAATTGTAACTGTCAGCTCCTGAACTCTCACCAAAAAAAATGCAACTGCATTATTAGATATCAATAACATCTAATACAACATTGCTAATCTTAAGACAATGCCAAAATAGAATGAAAACCATCAACTCTACAATTCTGCACATGGCTAGCTGTGAAAAAGTAACAGACTCTTCTGAGGAATCAGGACACCAGACTAAACATGCATTCAGTCTGACCCAGGGAAGCCACTCATCTGTTATCGTCTTGCTGGATGATTTGAAACGTATGCACTCTAATGATTTCTAAATCAAATACAGCCAAGAAGATAAGATGTAGAAATAGTTTTTTCTCTCACACATATTCAATTACATCACAGTAAAACTGGTAGCTCCTAAAATCAAAGAGAAAACTAAACTTGACTTAAAATTAATGTCATGAAGGTTCCCAGTTTTCATCACCAGCCCTTATACATTCTGCCAGGGATGGTTAAACCTATATTGCCTTATTATTTTTTTTTCATAATTATCTCCATATGTAAGTAAATTAATATTTTTTTTCCCCCTGAGATTTGAGGCTCAACATTCATTGAGCCTCAAGATATCCATTGCTATCAGCTACCTTACACATTGTTTTTCCTCACCTCACCTGCAATGCATCATTGCAGCTTTTCTAACCTTCTCGCCTAACTCAAACTACCTCCTTTCTACTTTGAATTCCTGTATTAAAAAAAAAAAAAAAAAAAAAAAAAAAAA
>CM021774.1:3031181-3149925 GCA_011076525.1 Nettapus auritus
ATGGAGAAAAAACTTTCATTCAGACTCCCTCTGAAATGATATTCTGGATTCTGGTCCCTGACATTACAAACTGTGCTCTCCTGTCTGCTGACACACTGCCCAACAGCTTTTAAACATCCATCACTTAGCGAGGCCTGACTCTTCCCATTTCTGAACTCTAGCACCAATACTAAGAACTATAAGAGAATCTTCGCCAATTTTTTACACCTATTTTACACTCTGCACTGGTATGGGTAACTGCATAAGAGTGCAAAGCAAAAGCAAACTATATACACATCATACTGGTGTCACAAAGCAAAGGTGGTTTTTCAACTGTGACAGCTGGCTGTCAGCCTATCTGCCAAAGACATTTCCTAATTATTTTGTTTTGAAATAACACTTCTTACCCTACACTGAGCAAATGGAATTTTCATACTACATATTTGCAAAGAGACGTGGCTTCCTTATTGATCTTCCCAGTGGTACTTCCACCCGCCATGACCCTGGAGAGCCAATGCATTCTCCAAGAAGCAAGGAAATAGGCTGAACCAAAACCACGCATCAACAACACTGCTGAACATCCTGAAAGCTTGATGAATCCATGCTGTATTCTAAATACCGGCAGAAGCCAATGTCACATTTTCCCTACAACAACAAAAGATTTAAACATAATAGAGACCTGAGATGAAGGATCCACAAAAAGAAAACCTCACAGAGGTTTGAAACCGATGCTCTTTGTTTTAGTGAATTAATACTATGACATTCGCCAGGTAGCTCTCCTTGAATCTCTCATCCATGAGTATGCTGTCCTACACACCGAAGGGAGTCAGGAAGAAGAACATAGTAAATTTAGAAATAGAGCAACCCACTTCCTTTACTTCTGCTGGCTTTGTTTTGACTTGGTTTTATTGTCACTGCTACCATCTATCATCATCAGCTTTGTTATCTGACCTTAGTACTTCAGACACAAACTCTCTTAGGATGAATTTTGCCCTAGGAAACACGCTGAATTCCAGCCCTGAGATCAATGCACATTCTGAGACCACAGCTTTATGTTACGAATTCTTCACTGTTAATGCTGCTTTATCATTTCCTAGTTATGAAAGAGAGGGACTGGGTGAATAAGGACAGAAAATATGGGTGTCTTCCTTCCAATAAGTCATTCTTGTACACTGCGAGTCCTTTCAGTCCAGTCTTATCCTTACATAACGGGTCCCCACCACACCACTACAGAGCAGCCCTGAATGGTGCAAAATGCTTCTAGGTTCAAACAATTGCCTTAAAGTGAACGTACAGTCATTATTTTAACTTTCTACCCTCAGACAGGCCCTATTTCTGGAAAATTAGGTCACATTTTTCCTGCAGCACAACAGAAATACTGTCCAGAGTTATACACAGTGTGGTAATGCAGAGATGACTGAGCTGGATAACAATGATGAGACTAGATGCAGAGCTAGTGAAAAAAGTAATGCCCATAAAATACTGCAGGAATCACGAACTATCTACTGGGATACAAGTGGAAAAAAAAAAAATCACATTGTACATTTGGGGTTTTATGATGCTGCATGATGATGCATTCTGTTTTCATCACCATTCTTTGGGCTCTCATTGCCCCAGTGTTCTCAGAAAGTCTGAAGGCGAATGGAAGTCTCATACTCATACCATTTCACTCTATTTCCTCTTCCCTTCTGATACAGAAACTCACTACTTTGCACCCAACAAAATCAGTTCCAACCATTTATTGTACAAACGACTTGTCATTTGCTGCTGTGACAACATACAATCCTTATCCTCCACAGGCTCAATGTGCTGTGACAGCACCCTTTCAGAAGGAAGAGTTCTTAACTACATAAATGTGAAAATCTCCTGAGAAAAAGACACCTGTAAGGCTTGTGAGATTTGTGATCATCCTGGTTTAAACAAGGGGCCTAGCGACAAAGCAAGAAGAGCCACCCTCTGCCTTGTGAAACTTCTCATTATGAACTTTCTAGATGTCAAGGACAATGGGAACTTTTGACAGAAGTTTTATTGTGTGTTTTCCAATTCAAAAAAAATAAAACACAACACCTACATAATTGGCTTCTAATAGAAGCGTTCCCAAACCTTATGCTTGCCTGCCAAGACAAATTCTGAATTCATTTGGATGCAAGAGTATATCAAAGTATCAAAGATGTCATCAACAAGTTTTCTTTATAATTAGATCTCACAGGAAAGACAAGGGATCAAGAGTTCAGGCAGTCCTACTTGGCATTTCCATCATCCAATTTATGATCTAACCAATCCTGGCAAATATTTGCCATTAGAGATTGTCCTAGTTGTTCTTGAAATCACAGCAACAGAATCAGCTCTTAATTAGGCTCACTGCAGTTTGAGAATTTCACTGTCATTTGATATTCTTTCAACCGTTAAGTCTGCCCAAAACGAATGAGATTTTCGGCACCAGGCTAGCCACCTGCTTGGAAGAGACGCAGAATACCCAGCACCTTTTCTCCCCCACCTCCCTCCCTTCAATCTTACTTTGTGTGATTAATAAAATGCATGGTGCGTGGCTTTCTACAGACTGCAAAGCGAAACCATCGCTGCCACAAAAAGCTACTTTTGCATAATCAGATCACAAAACTTCAGATGCCATTCATCTTCATTATGCAGTTGATAAGCAACTCCTGAGATGCGTGGCTTAGCTCTCTTGCTGATTGGCCGTTACAAAAATAAGTTTTGGAGCATCTGGGTATGTTGATATAAACACGAGTTGAAATATAAAGCAAAGGATGATATACAAGTCTATTTCAGCACAGAATATGTCCTCAAAACTTGCATACACCTAAAGCAGCACAACTTTATTTCCTCCTTCCTCATGTAAGATTTGCATTACTGTATATATGATATCACACTACTGGTTCCCGAAACATCTGGTGGCACCTATATCTTTCAGGCATATTTGTACACTTTAACCACAAAAGGTAGTGTTTTAAAACCTCTTCTTTCTACTTCCATTTCCAGACATTCTTGTTCTTCTCTCTTGTTATTTTCCAGTATCCTATTAAGAACACCCTTACAACGCCCTGGGTAGCAGCACCTCACCAGAGAGGGATTTAATTATTGCTGTACCCATAGCTTTATGCCAACTAGCAAAATTATTTGATTTTTTTCATACACCTAAAAACTGTAAAGCAGCATGAATCGATTGGCCACACTGTCAGACAAATATAATTCCTAGAAAACAGTGTGCTGAGAAAATAATTTCTGACTAGCTCAGACTATATTTTGATTTCTTACTCATTGATTTCTTACTTTTACAGCAATAGAGAACAAACTCAGTTCTACAGCAAAGATTAGGAACTTCCTGTACAGGCTCCCAGACTATGGAAACAACTTACTGCAATTAAAGACTTTCCCTTTATCGGCAACATTTAGCAAATAACTAATAGCAACATGCATTTTACATTTCGTGTAAAGCTGCAGATATGTAACAAGCAAGAAAAGTTACAAGCAGCTCTTCTGGGCCGTGATGTACAGGTAAAGAAAGTGGACCAAAATGGAACCGCTTCATATGTATTTCATGTGTTATAGTCACGAAACGCAGTAAATATGGTAAAGACAAACTCATCACCGCCAAACTACCTTTAAAGCGTATGACAGTAACAAACTTTTGTAATGGAGAGTATCTGATTCTACATTACAATGCTAGTAGCGACACCGGCAGATCGGCTGAGCTGGTTATGTGCTCATTTGCCTAGCATTTGGGTCCTACAATGATCTCCAGATCACAGAAGACCAAGTAAAATTTTAAAGGACAGTGAGGTGCTGAAGATGTGATGAGACATTACAGAATCCATCTTCAACCCTTTCAGTCTGGTCTTCTAGGCAGAAATCTTTGCCACTTGAATCCCATTTTGATTTTGAAGCTATGGATGCCATCCAAATATTTATCAGAACAACAAAAGTGGAAAGTATAGATTTTTGAAAGGTGGAGAACTAATTAACTCTAATGAGCCATTTGCAAAAAAAAGAAAAGCTGAATTAAATTTGGGAAAGCATTCACATTGGAGTTTTTTGTATTCAGAAGGAGAATTTGTCCAATGATTCACGTGTCAGCTTGTAACTATTCAACACGGCCAAGATTTGTCTCAGGACTGTATCCTACCTTCCTTTCTTCCCAAGGCTGATTTGCTGATCCAGCCTCAGACTTTCTGTTCCAAGAACGCCTTCTGTCTGTGAGCATTGTTTTACCCAGCAAGTCCCCCAAAGTGAAATCACGTGGCATTTCTTCCATCCCTAATATCTATACCTCTTAACCAAGAAATGTATTTGCCTGTATTACCAAAGCTATTCTATATCCACAGCCAATTATGGACTTAAATTAACATGCCAGAAAACAGTTATTTTAAATTTTTTTAATTTGCTTTCTCCCTAAAAAAAAAAAAAAAAGTCCATGGAATTTTTAAATAGATCATTTGAAAGAAAAGCCACACACAGTGTATATGATACTGTAAAATACTTTTTTCCTTGTCTCTCTTTCTTCCCACAGCAGCACCCACTCTAGTGCTACTCTTCCAAATGATGGCCGACGTGTGGAGCCTTGCACGATAGCTGTTAATGGATGAGAAACTACAGACGTCAAGTCTGCGTATAATCTAAACATAACTTGTTCTATTTATGCAGATCCTCCGTTCAGGGTATGGGACAGAAATGATGATCGAAATGCCTGTAGGCAATCTCTTTCTTCAATAATATACTTAATAACAGTGGGTAGTTCTCAAAAAGCAGCTCTGCCTCAAAAATTCAATTTAATCAGAAACCAGGATAGGAAGCAAAGTCTCCTGCTGCTCTCATATGCCTTCTCCAGAAGACCTGTCACTATACCGAGACTTGCATAACCAAAGCTAAGAGCAACGCAGCACGTCTTCCCAAGACCGAACATATGCTCATAGGATAAGGAACACTGCTTGTGTAGTGCATGTAATAGTACCATCTGCTGACACCTACCACAGCCCTGTTATTGAACATTTACAGAGACAGCACCTACAGGACAAGTCTGAGGTTTTGTTGTGCTAGACTTCCTACAAATATAACAGCACTGACAACCTCTCTAAATGTTTATCCACAACACAGAAGTACCAGCAGTTCCTTACCAATGATTAGCAAAATAAGGACACTTCACAAATTTTGCACTGAGCAGCTCTTCAGATGTATTTTCAGAAGTGGAATTTTGTGTTTCTAAGCCCTTAATTTTCAACAATCAAGTTGAAATTCCAGACTTGTGTAAAATGACTATTTCTCTCATTTATTATGAGCTTGTCAAAAGAAGACGGTTATATTTATAGCAAAGACCACCAGCCAGTAGATGAACTGAAGCCTCAGCAGGAATACAAGAGACGAGGTGAAAAAAGGAAACCACAGAGGTAGAAGCAGAGTTGAGGAACAGTGCTGGCCACATCACGAAAAAATGCTGCTTCTCTGCAAAATGAAAGCATCAGACAGGAGCTCTATACTAATAACAGCAGTCCTTATCGGGAAACAATTAACCAAAGATTTGAGCCCAAATTTAAAAAAATAATAAAAATAAAGCTTCTAGACTTTGCTAATCTGATAACATCAAACTGTATATAATATGCTCATTTTAAAATTAAAAAAATATATATATATATATATTTTTCACACAGATGCATCAAAGCAGAAATTACAGAAGAATTGTACCCAAATATTTACAGACCAAGCCCATTCCCATGAGAGGGGCAACCTAAGACACTTTCCTCTTTTTATATCTTCAGGAACTGGATTTCAAATTTTAAATGCAATTGTTATGTTTAGTTGTCCAAAATCCAAAGACTAAACGTGGTCCATGAAAAGCAATCAATGAATGTATTTATGTTTTTACTGCATTTTTCAGCATAGCACAACCCTATTTCCTCAGGTGTTAATGTTGAGTATCTTGTATTATGGAGCTAACAGGTAAATAGGATGGCATTAAGATGAGTAACAGTGTCCTGACCTATATGTTTTTAAAGATTTGACATGGAAAATTTATTTCCAAATGAGAAAAAAATTACATGAAAAAAAAAGTTAAAGAGGAATGCAGGAAAAATTATCTTTCTAGTCATTCCATTGCTCATTACAACTGTCTGCACTTACAAATAAGTAACATCACTTAAAAACTAGAATCCAAGTTTCTAATCTCAGCCACTGGATTTACATAAAGACAGAACATTAACATGAATGCTACATGAGCCCACAGAGTCAGCCATCTCATGTTTCTGAAGAAATGCAAATAAAAATAAGGACAAACACACAGAAATCTTTGTGAATAAGTTACCCACAGTTTGTAGATTTTTCTAGACATGTATTAGAGCAAGTTCCTTCCCTTCACATACACAGATTAGTTGTCTATTGAGAAACCAAGTTAAAAAAAAAAAAATACATCTTAAACTGCACTGCTTTTTCTTACTTTGCCATAGAACACATCGCCCTCTCCTTTTGCTAAAGTGATTAGCTGAAATCCCCAATACCTGGGCAGCAACTTTAGATTCAAAGCACTCGTACAGACATAAATGAAGCATGATGCAATGTCTTTTTAATAGTGTATAGAGAGAGAGAGAATAAAAAGCCCTTAAAAAATATCTTACTTTATATTCAGGATTTGACTTAGAACTATTAAAATCTAAAATCCTTAGTGCTAAATTTGGGAATATAATTTATTAAAAATAGTGGTACTGTGTTTAAACATACTTCACTTAGCTGTGTTCACACGGTTTCTGCCTGAGACTTTTCCAAAGTAAAAACAACCATACGTGTCACTGAATCAACCATATGACAGAAACAAGGGACAGATGGAGAACAAGACTGTTTTTGTACACTCACAGATGGGGGAATTTTAAATGATACGAGTGTCTTTGGATTCACTTAGTGAGGACTAATAGAGGATCCGCAGAGTGAACCCAAAGACACTTAAATTCCATAGGATTCATAGGATTTTATTTGGTAGTTTTGTACTGCGGACCACCACCCAAAATGGTGACAGTTGCATGCACCAGGACCACCTCATGATGATGCAAAAGAAGGAGGGTAGATGGGAACAATCAGGGGATTCATTTCATAAGCATAACCAAACCAATCCAAACCACTGACATGGGCACACCCTTTGGTTTCTTATTCAGAAAATATTAGGCTTCACACTTCGTGGCACTTTTAGCATTTGCCTCCTGAAGAACTTGCATACCTAATAAAATTTCCAACCAGGTTTCCTCTTCTCGACAGTACTTGTTTGGTTAGCCAAAGAACCTCAAGGTCTGCTTAAATCTATAGATTTAAGCCACAGAGGTATACAGAATTACCTTCACAGAAGTTTACCCAAAAATAAATAAATAAATAACAGTAAGTGACATTACCTCTGACGACTGTTATGCATTAGTTGAGTTTTTCATGTCAAATGAAGTTAGTAACTCTACCACTGATACAGTACAGTAGAACGATTATTTAAGATCAATCTCACAAACCGAACAAAGTATCAACGTGAGGTATAGACACAGGAAAGCACACTGAGAACAGAGAAAGACTTGTTACTTCTCATTACTACTAAATCAAAAGCTAACTGAGCAACCCATAAAATGGAGAAAGCAGCACGAAGAGCTAGATGCATATACCATTGCTTTGCCTTTTAATTTGAGCCCCACATAAATTCGATTCATTTCTAAGGCTCCTTTCAGCATTCATTTTTCCCCCTACTGTTGTCCTCTCTGACAGCCTCCCTACAATAAACTATTCTGATCATCTAAGTCAACAGGTTTTTCCTACAATTGAAAATTATTTCTATACAAATGCTATTTTTATTGTTTCTTACTCAAAAGATAAAATCCCAGAGTTCTAGGAGACAGTCAGATACTCACTGCTGTAATCACCAGTATAAACTGTGACAATTAAGTTTTCAAGTCCTCCTTTGTAGTCGTATTTTGATATTTGTCAAAAAGTCTTTAAAGATCAACTATTATTTTTAAATAAAACACAACATTGTTTTGTGATTTATATTATAAAAGCAGTAATTTTCTGTGACACTAAATGGAGTTATGCAATACACAATTTGGGCCCAAGGGATCATTAAAAATAGCCAAGGATTCATGAATTCAGTGAAAAAATTAAATCTTAAATTCTGCTGAAACCTACACACAGTTATCATCAGGGCTTAACAGTCTGTTTTTCCCATATGCAATATCTGTATGCATTTTATGGCTTTAAACCCTTCTATAATCACAATCTGCAACAATTTCACGGTCTCATCCTAAGCATCATAAACTGTAATTAGCATCTAATATTTTGGCAGGTTGGGAAGGATATGCCACTTAGTTAAAGCCCACATCGTAGAATGAACCACTTCAGAAAAAAAGTAAATTTCATACACATAATACTAAAATTTATTAGCAAATCAAAGCAGTAGACCATTCATACTTAGAGGTACCCTGGATTCTCCAGCTAAAGTCCCGAGGCTTAAATACAGGTAATAAAGACTACAAAAATAACAGCAGTTGACATTTGACATTATACATGTATTTGTGTTACTGTGGAGTAGCTAAATGAGTAACCTCTGAGTAGTCATGTTTCTATGTGTCAAGTGCTTTTTCCCTTCTTCAGTTTATTAATCTTGCATAAAACCTAGCTGTCTCCCAAGACTGAGTTAAACACATTCATAAGCCCTTGTAATTTTAACCATGAGTGGTTTAACATATTCTGAACTTACCCCTTTTATTTTTAACCATTACATAAAGTTGAAAATATAACAAAATCAGTCTGTTCACAAGTTTCAGTAAGTTCCATTCACATTTAAGTGAACCAACACCTGTCTCATGTTGATACATATTTAGTGGGCTGACCACCTTTCCAAATGTACCTTGTTAAATTAAAAATCAATCTTGTATCTTTCCAGGTCACGTGTCCATTCATTTCAGACATAACGTTGACACCTACTTCAAATGAATTATCATGCACCGTGTTTTGCAAGACTAAATAGGAGTTTGGAAAGCAGTAACAACTAGTAATTTTCCCAATTTTATTTTTTTTTTTTTTTTTTTTTTTAAAACTCATCTTATGTGAACTTCATCAAGACTTTAACGTAAAGCTTCCAAAGGACATGAATTATTTTGATTTCTTCAAACTCTGAGTTTACAGATGAAAAAGTCAAAACAGGATGGCCATCTACAAAAGTTATCTTGCAGGTCACGTATCATTGGTAGGAAAACCTATTTCATATGCTGCCATTTCCTACTAGTGCATGGTTAGCTAAAGATCAAGTATCAGTTAGCTGTGCATCAAGTTACAACACTGATCTTACGATATCACACTATGGATAGATCAACTTTTCCTGTTACACTAAGAAATGCCAGTACTGAAATTAATGAACCTAGGCGCAATGTAAATTATACGTAATAATATAATGGAAAGGGAAGCATTTATGTGCAGATGAGGTACAAAAGAAATCAACTTGCTTGTGTGGAACTCCCCCATGCAATTGCTTCTTCCTCAGAAGTATGGTATAATACCCCAAAAATTAAATATAATTAATTAAGCAGGTTAGCATCGCACCAATGACACATTAACGGTCCCAGAGAAATGTAATAACATCTCCTAATGGTATTCACTTTTTTTTCCAAAAAAATAAATCCCTTGGACTAGACCACTCTGTCCTCTGCTCCTGTGTGATACCTATTTACTCTTGGTACTAGAATACCTCTTTCAATCCCTTCTGCGACTCCAGCTCTCCAGGTTGCAGTCTGTTATAAACTAGCAACTACAAGATACGCGTAGGGAAGGACAGCAAGTAAATCACTCCAGGGCCAGACCACTGTGTAGGTTTAAGTGGCACAGCTGTGCCTGGAATAACTATCTGAGATGCAGACAGGAGCCTAAAAGGAGCATCTGAAGTTTTCCAAGAAGTCTCCTACACACAGGGCATAGTTTCCTTACCAGTATGGGTGCTACAAGAAGAATGATATTACTAAACCACTACCATGTATGCTTATGATGCAAGATATACAACACTCCAGCAGATGCTCAAAAATAGAGGGACTGATGCACGGATCATCTAAACTCTCCAAAAATGACACTATACCACAAAACTATCCCCTTGAAAATGTATGGGACAAAAGGATTAAATATCTGCCAAAGTACCCACCCTAACAGATCGGGCTGAATATAAATAATGTTACATAATACAAATAGGGAAATGGTCACTTTGTATATACAATGAGCTGAGTTCCTTCATCTGGATTTCAGATCTGGGGTAGCTGTAGGCGATTTCTTGTAGCTGCCAGATTACTGTTCAATGGCATTCAAAAAAGCAAATTGAATCTTACGCAGTATTGACAAAAGAACAAAGACCAAAATATTATTACACGGTCCGTGGTTGACATGTATCTTAAACGCCATTAACTTTTCATATCCCTGTCCTCAAAATGAATAAAATCGAGCAATAGGAAGTACAGAAAGGGGTGACAAAGCTGACCACAACTGTAAACAATTTTCTGTTAGAATCAACAGGGGCTCCTCAGCCTTTAAGATCACTGGAGAGTTTTGATAGAGATCTATAAAATTAAGATCAGCTTGTAATATAAAGCATACCAAATGACACAAGCAGCTTCCAAACAAAACACATGGTCCTTTACTTTACAACATTCAGGATTTACACTAAAAATATTTAAAAAAAAGCTTTCTTCAATTATAAGAATTCCTTTTATGCTGAACATGTTGAGTAAATCTCAGACAAAACTGAATCAAATAAGGTGTGAGCAAGTTCAACAGGAAATCAGTAAAATGAGAAGGATTCCTTTAAAAAACAGGCCAGCTTACATTGCAATATTAATCCGCGTCTAAATACAGGTTGCTTTATCTACATTCCATTTTATTTTATTGCAAATGCCTTTAAGTATCATGAATTATTTTATACAGAATAAATACCATATTAGCGTCTAAGCAGTCCAAACAGCACAGAGCTCTTGTTCAGCACTGGAAGTTTTTCACAAACAATGAAAAAGGACATACATATATATAATATATACATACACATGCACTACATGGAGAGTTACTGATGAAGCAGAATAAATGGGTCATGTGGTGTTTTTAGAAGTCTATTACTGTAAAAATACATGCACACTAAGGGGATGTAAAACCAGGTTCTCAGAAAGTAGGTCACACAGCACTTTCATAGTCTATTAGAATATACACATGCATACTAATGGATACAAAACAGGCTTCTGTAAAAGTAAGAAGATTATGGAGACCTGAAAAATCCTATGACATGGACAGGGTCTGAGGAGGTTGCTCTATTAGACAGCTGTATATATTTTTCAGGGATAATCTGTTTCCTGAAATATTTCTTTTTTCTTACCAAGTTGCTTGCAACAGCCTCTAGGGGAATCGTGCTTTCCTGTTAGCCCATAGATATAAAATGATAGCTCAGTTCTAAAACTGGATGTTAGAAAGTAATGCTGCCTCTGGAGAGCTTTATATTAAGCAGCCCAAATTTTGATAAAGGGAATCTAGAAGATGGCACAAAATTAAGCAGTAAGTCATAATTAAAGTTACCATTCATTCCCTTTTGGTATGATTTTGTTGACAAACTAATTAAGTTTGGCCTCAAAAAAAAATAACTGAACCAACTGGGCATAAGGTATATACATTATATTGCTGAATTTTTATTTATTATACAAAGGATGAAACAAATCAAGTGACTAAATAAAAATACAGAAAGACGGATGCTTATACTTAATGTAAGAATACAAAATATTTAATGTTCACTTTATTTTATATTAAAAATGTGAAATCTACCAGACGAGTTCAAGCTATTCACTTCTACTCCAAAGAGTGATTTCTCACAACAAATTAAGAGATGTTGAAGTAAAATTTCTGAGAAGTGAAAGTATAGCCTCGCTTTAAGATGCACAATATACATCTCAACAGTGAACTTAATGTGTTGATCTCAAAGTTGTATCTTTACTTACCAGATAACGGCTGCACTGTGATCATAACTACCCAAGCACCAAAACGCAGTCACTGCTTATCACTGCTTAAACATAGCTGCAGTATTTGTGTGCATGTTTTGTGTCTTAGCCTTAATTATCCTTTTCTTTTTTTTTTTTTTTTTTAAGTGGATTGCTCTGAATGTTAGAAATGATTGTATCTCGTTTTTTACCCTTCTACACAGAAGGCTTGCTGAGGTCCCAGATTCCTTTAAGAATGACATTATAACCTGTCATTCATATGATGTTAATGCTTGCAAGGTAACTCATCTATATCTTGCCAGACACTTGACAGCCTAACTACTGATTTGAATTGGACACATTTGTAAATGCATTTTTCCCCTCACAAAGCTCAGAATGCCTGCCTGACTGCACTGACAGACACCAACTAATAAAAGAACATTTAAAGCTACCAATTAGAGCTGCACATAAATGGATTTTTTGGAGTTGCCTCTCCAAGAATCAAAAAAAAAAAAAAAAATCACAGAGGACACAAATCAGAGGGAACAAAAAATCCTCTATCATTAAGATATCCTCTTCATTAAGAAGAGAGGAATTGGGAAAAAAAAAAAAAAAAAAAGAAAGAAAAAAAGAGTCTTTTTGGCTTACCAGAATCCAGAAGTCACAGAACAGATGACCATCTTTTCCTCTCTGCCACCATTTTCCTCAGCTGTTTGCCATTTTCCTGCTGGCAGTTCCTCCACAGCCACCATTTCCCCTCTCTCAGGGCAGGTGCCATCCACCACCAGTTTTCCTGGACAAATCCCCATTTTTATAGGACACTGCAAGCCAGGCTACTTTTGGTGGTGAGCCCACATCAAGTCTCTGAGAAAGATGGAAAAAATTGTACATTTTAAGTGAAGAAGACTCAGAGGTACTAGGGGCAGCTACATAAGACTCAAAGTTTTACTGAATGCCAGTGCAAGGACTGACCTCCAACTCCAAAGAGCCACTCTTCTCAGCCACCCACCCCAGCTGCCACCCCACAACCACACCCTGCCATCTCTAGAACCTTCTTCCAGCAGATGCTGCCTGGCCCCAGAGGGCTCCCCCCAGCCCTCCTCCTGCTCTCACCTGGTCACTCCTCACCTCACTGCCAGGCTCCCCTCACCCCAGCACCCCTCACTTCAATGCACACTCACCTCACCCCACTGTCCCTTCAGCACAACTCCCCTCGCTTCACCTCAGCACCCTTCACCTCACTGCCTCCTCGGCGGGGCTCCCCTCACCCCAGTAACGTTCACCTCACTGCCCCCTCAGCTCACCCCAGCGCCCCTCGCTAGGACTCCTCTCTCCTCAGTGGGACTCCCCACAACAGCCTCTGAGCAGTAGCACTGAGCTCACCCCGATACCTTTCCCCAGCCAATGTGCACAGGGGTTTCCAGCTATCACATTAGTCCAGCTGTGAACAATAATTAGGCCATCCATGGTCCCTGTTGCAGCTGCACATACCTACCACAACTTCAGGGCTAGAAGCCAGAAGAAAAAAGTCCAGACAGCTCTGCACTGGGGTGGGGAGGGATTATGATCTTTTGTTTGTTTGTTTGTTGTTAACACTCAAAATGTAGCAAGCTTGATAATACTCTTTACTGCTTTGGTGTGATGTAATTATGCTGCATGAACATCATAAAGACAAACATTTATATTTCTTTAACCTAAAACAATAAATCTTGTTTCCAGTAGACACTGTCTTATTGTTCTGATTCATATGTTCCCCCATCACAAGAAAACCATTGTTTCTATTTAGCAACATCAGTCCTCCACTGGTTTGTTTCTTTGTTTTGTTTTAAAGTATGGAAAGCAGAGCAAGGAAGGGTAACACAATGCAATTGTAAAAGCTCAGTATATGAAAACAAGGAAAGGTGGAAAAGATGGAAAACACTGAAAACAAAAACTCCTAAAGATGCAGAAAAATTTTTGTGAAGTATCTGTGTATGCATATTATCAAATAACTGATCTATTCATATAACTTGCAAAATTATGTTGCTTATATTTTAGAATTAGAAAGCACAGTTTTTAAAAACAAAAGCTTTTTTGACACCTGGAAACTTCAAAGTAAGTTTAAAAAATACTATGGACCATTCAGGCACCTGTAAGGATAGCCACCATATGGAAATAACTGCCTATCATAGGTTATTTTTCACCAGAAAATAATACATTAGTAATTGAAGGCCCATTGGAGGGAGCAACTGAGGAAATGTATAGACTACATGCAAAATGCAAATCATATCACGAGTTTACTAATCTGCAGTCAGGTTTGGGTTCATCTTGAGTTATTGTCACCTGCCATAGGGAAGGCTTGTAGCATGCGATATGCCATTTTTAAAAAACAAGGCAAAAGCACAAAAGAGCAGTAGGTACCTGGAAGAGCTGAAAGGTCTGGATGCACACGTTCTTTTTCACATTGGAGGACTGGAGCAAATTCCTCTAAGAATTAATTTCCTTGAAATACCATCAGGTGACCTTTATGGAGTCATCTTACCCACACCTTGTTTTCCAGCAAAGTCTGGACATGTTAAAGCAGATAATTTTAATGAGTTTATTTTTCTTTCTGAATTGTGGGGTTTCTTCCCAGCCACACATGTGCACTGCCCAATTGACCC
Organism: Nettapus auritus; assembly: GCA_011076525.1. Classification (NCBI taxonomy): domain Eukaryota; kingdom Metazoa; phylum Chordata; class Aves; order Anseriformes; family Anatidae; genus Nettapus; species Nettapus auritus. Next base: position 3,045,766 of record CM021774.1, read on the forward strand.
TGAGGCTCATTGGCAACAGGTGAACACTTAATTCTCAGAGGCACATTTTAGAAACATAGCAGAAACATTGCCTGTGTGGAAATCTTCTGACATACTCCTTAAGTAACTGTAGTAATTTGTAAGAGGAATATAACAACTTATTGAAAGAGAACCCTTAATACTAAGAACTATTCTTATAAGTGCACTGGATTACTACATAATTCTCCATTTGGTAAGCTGCCTCAAAGGAAAACAGTTTATTAAAAAAAAAAAAAAAAAAACTCATACACAGACTTTTGTTCAAGTTCTCACAGTATCATGTAGCATTTTCAATATCTCAACATAATTTATGCTATTCCTCAAAAGTTGTTTCTTAAAAAAAGTTTTGGGCTGGATTTTGTTTTGCTTTTTCAGTCTGTCCTCAGAACTACCATCTTCTGGGGGCAAATACTATTTAAGCACATATAATGCTAAAACCCTTGCCAAGAGTAAGATACAAGTTAAATACAAAATAAGGTGCATCTGAGAGGAGAAAAAAACAACATTCTATACAAAATGCAAAGAGAAAAAGCAAACAAACAAACAAACAAACTATAATCTTCCCACTCATTTTTCCAAATTCCCATTCATGGGAATAAATGCCAACCAAACTTGGAGTCTTAAGTGGTACCATACAACCTACTTTGGGATTGCTGAAATGGGGAAGAGAGGAATTGGGTTTTGGTTTGAGGATGGCAGTTATGCTACTTGTTTATTTCGTATTAAATTACACCTGAGAAACACAAAGGCAAATTCTTAAAAAATGCTCAGTTAGCCTGTGACTTCAAATAATTATATTTAAATAATTATATATAAATAAATAATATATTCCTGAATTTTTGGAAAGACTATGAATTCCACAAAGACTTGCTGTATCATCACAAATATTCATTTCAACATTTAAATCTCTGAAGTTACTAGCAAGGAACGATTATGTTGGTATTACTAAAGTCACAGTAAGTGATTATAAGAATACAAAATTATGCAAAGGACAAAATTATTCTTAAAAACAAGTTCTCGCTGACCTCATGAATTCAATTAACAGGAAATAAGTTCCTATCATTTTAAACAAGGAGGTTTTCTGATCGGGTGCCTGTCCATCTGGTTCCTCAGCATGAAAATATTTGCCAAAGAGCCCAGTTCACAACAGTCACACTGTCAGGGGAAAATTCCACACATATTTTGTCAAATAGAAAGATAACAAATTTGGAATGCAATGGCTCAAATTCACTTTAATAAGTGCAAATTCAAGGTACAGAAACTTAACACATTTTACAAGCATAACAGATTTCACACTATGCGCAGCACTGAAAGAACATTGGTATTTTAAATAGCACACTAAGAAATAAATGAAAAAGAAGAGATATAGACTGACTGCAAAGGGAATTGGTCATGATGAGTGTCCTAACACAACTGCATCAGCTCTTGCTCGGATGAAGAATGAAAGTACATTCATGCTGGCTTGCCTATGATGTCAAAAATTATATTGGAGAGAAAGTTACTAGGAATAATTGCACCACTCTTCTGGTTACTTCTAGTTGAAATGTTTACAAGTGTATGTGATGAATGGTAACATGTCATCCCCTATGTAAAGAAAAAAGGGTTCATACACAGCATTTCTACCACCATATATTACAGTGCTGGAAGGAAACAGAAAATTTGAAGCCAGTCATTACACCTTACAATGCCACAAGCTGCCAAATACTACAGCAACTATCAGAGAGATCCCGGGAGAAAAGCTGGCTGCCAAGTGGAAAAAATTATCCCAAACCAAAGCCTTTCAACAAAACATGTATAAACAAAGGAGTTCATCTCAAATTCATTTTCTTTTTAACAACAGTGAGGAGCGTGGATCAGGGAGAAGGCAGAAGGAAAGCTTTTCTCTGAAAAAAACAAGAAGAAAAGACAAACCTCAGTGATGACTGGATTGTACCTACAGGCTGAGTTTTAGTGGGCATCTCAAAATCATGTCTTTTAATAGGGAGTCAGAAAAATGTAGAAAATCTTACAAATTTGCAAACATTTTCCAGCAGCTCTACTTACTCTGTTCATCTCTGCACTGTGTACTTGGGCAATCTCAGGACACAGCCATTTTCTTCTACACTATTTACAAATATGCTAGACTATTTATTGTCCAATAAAGTAGAAATTTAAACTGCACTCTTGAGAGCATAAGCTGTATTTTAATATGATTACTTTAAACAGTACAGTAAAGTCAGTCATTATGCAACACACTTTTAAGCAGTGAACATAACACAGTGAGATATTCAGACGGGTAGCACAGTGCTCTTAAGGTTCCATCACCCAGACATGAATCTACAGGAAAGAGTATGGCCTTATGATAGGACATAATGTAAGAGCAGAACTCATACTATTGTCAGAGAACATCCCACTAAGCTAAATTAAAACATACGCAGCACATTTTCAGAGACTTAGCATTAACTGACACAAGCCTTAATCACTATTTCTAAACCTAAATACATCTAATTATAATGGTATATAACATTTCTGACTCTCTGACTTTAGTTAAGACAAAAGCAGAATATGAGCATAATAAAACACCTAGGAAATATCCTTTGCTGGAGTCCTTAAATCTAAATAAAGAACACAGATTTCAGAAACACCTCAAAACAAAATAGAAAATAATAATTTTCACTCTCCCCAACTGTTGGTTTTTCGTTAGTATATTTAAGTATCATCGTCAGTATCATTTAAGTATGAATTGCAAGCAAGATGTGCCAAGAAGCAGGGCCTTTACTTTCAGACTTTAAGATCTTAAAAATAAAGGTGTTTTTCCTGACTAGATTTAAGAGATGAGGCTGGCTGAAGATTTTCTTGCAGCAGCACAAGGAACATGTTGGAAAAAGTTTGTAGTGCTTCATATGCTTTCCAATTACATATGGATAGCTTCTTTCTGCTTTTTCACAAAGAATTAATAAGTCTTTAAAAGATGCATTCAAGAGTTGATTCTCAGCCCTTTGTTGTTGTTTCTTTGTTTTCACCAGTTATAAGATTTGTATTTTACCCTTTGGAAATTACCTTACATAGTTTTGCAGTTCTTTCCTGCTACTACGCTACAGAGATCGATAACAGTGTAATTTATACTCATGTTTATGGTAGCAGTATGTGTTAACAATAGCATAGTGGCAAGCAGAACTAGTCAGCTAATAAGCTCTTCATGGCAACAGAAGTATATCTGTATCTTCCTGGCTCTTTACATCCTTCTCCTCATGTAGGTCTTTTATGACTTTCTATCCTGAGGAGAAGGATGTAAACTCTTAGCAAGAAAAAGAAAGGAAGGAAGGAAACAAACAAAAGGACAAACTAACAACAAGCAAGAAAGAAATGATTAAGTCTGCTCAGCGTGTATGTTTACGTTTTAGTCCAGGGGTCAGTCCGCATGTTAGCTGTATAGCAAAATTGTATTGGAAAAAATAAACAGTTCTTTCTGTATCCTTAGTCTTGCATTAAAAATCAATCTATCGATAAGGAAAACATCTTAAAGTGAGCTATTCAATTGCTTTAAAGTAATTTAAGGAGAATTAACACTCGATGCAAATTTTTTTTAAAAAAAGTCTTTGGTCCAACCACTTCTGCAGTTCAGCACACTAGCTGTATATTAGCTAATATATAAAGCTTTTATCTAAAGGAGAAATAATAGGCATGCATACATATGGCATATATACACATAAAATTTTGGCAATTAGTGCTAGAGAACTGCAAAGAGCAGATCACTGTAGGTGAGGTTCTCTGTGACTTACAGGACAGTCTCCGTTTAACCCCTTTTCAGCTTATTTCCTTCTCTATGACTGGGCAATTTTCTTAACATCTATGCTTGAGTGTCCTTCAGTTTTACTAAGATCAAGATGGAGTTCTGCTGTAATGCAATTAGAAATTATTTGTGTGCTCAATTTACAGTATCAGGCATCAGCAGGAGCTTGGTACATGTTTAGTTGCCACAGCTTCTCCAGCTCCTGCAGCTTTCTCTCTCAGTACCTTTGTTCTTTTGATTCTCCTCTTTTTTTCTAATTCCAGATATATACCTTAAAGTCAATGCTGAGCTATGTTGTCTTCCTTCTCGCTCTTCAGCTTTATATTGAATCATCAATTTGTCTTTGCCTTTCCTGTGTAAAAGGACACTGCAGCCTCAGCCACACAAATCAATTCTAGTTGTAGTTGGTACATTTTTGTTATTGCTTCAGGAGCCACTGAATTTACCCATCTTCAGGAATGCCCAAAGATGCCTCCCTTTGTCCTTAATATGAATTTGGAGATTTTATTTTACTTTTCTCCTTAATGTAAAATTTTCTTAATGCATTTCCAATGTTGCTGATTACAAGAGGAAATATTTCAGCTTCTTAAACAGTGGGGGAGAAGGAACAGTACCTAACGGCTGTGCTATCAAAAAAATAAAAAATAAAATAAATAAAAAACAAATTACATTCCAAAAGTGGGCATAGCAAACATCATCATGTAGAAGTATGAGGGCAGACAAGTGCAGCTGGTTCTTCGTGCAAATCAACCAGCTGTCTCTCATAAGCAGATTTAGGTCTTAATCAAAACTCCCTAAACCATCTTGAAACAAGGATGAAGTCTAAAGACTGGAATTGTGTATTTGGGCTCTATCTTTGTAGATTGGATCAAAACCTCCGCTATGAAAAATCACTGAATTAGGACCTCCCTCAGAGGTAGGAGAAGGGATTGCTCTCTAGTATGAACAGGCTAGATCAACCAGCACAGTTGTACCAACACTTCTGCAGAGCATCTCTCTGCATTCATTTAGAAAGATAACCATACAGAGTTCCAAAAGGACTTCAGCTACTTTTTGCCAAGTATTGTAAGGTGACTTCAGTCAGATCCTGCCAGCTTTGACATTTATCCCTGAAGTATGCCAACACATTTGTTTTATGTAAATTTACCTAGCCTTCTTTTTCTTGTTAATTTTTTTTTTATTTTATTTTATTTTTTACAACCACTGAGACACTGAGCATTTCTGCAGAAAACAAAAATTTGTTATTGAACAAATTTTGCAGAAAACTATTGGACATTTTAGACATTTACATCTCTGTACCAGTGTATTTATGCTTCTTCTGTTTAGTAGTGGTAATACATCTCTGTTGTTTCCTCTGTGTTCTAGCCCTGTTACTTATTTTTTGTCTCTTGCTAATTAAAATTCCTATCCAATTTTATCCCTACAGATCTGTTCTATTCCTTTGCATTCAGACATAGTTACATCTTCCTCATTCTGTATGATTTCTATTTGTTCTTGAAGTCAGTGAAAAGCTTCCAATATAGCCATTACGGCCTGTTTCTATCATTGCTGTTTCACCTCCACACTGTATATAATTACATGCACAAAAACAAATTCTCAGTCTCCCTCAAAAGCTGCACTCATCACTTAGCTTATCTTCCCAGGAAATCCTACACATCTGTTCCCTGAATTTATGGAAGACTGTTTTTCTGAAATGTATCATTCTGCTGTTCCAATATCTCTTTTTCCTCAGAAAAGCGAATTCTGTGTTATTTATTTCACCTGGTGCTTTTAACTTAGCTTCTCAGTTTCCCCCTATTAATCCAAAGCTAACCTGAAATGGCTGCTCCATTAGCTTTCTACAGTTTCTGAAACAAATTGCCCAGCACATTTGAGGACTTCCCCCTCAGTTAGTACTCATATTGTCTTACTAAAAGCTGGGAATGCTGTGAGAATCACAGCTTTAACAATTCAGCAAATATTACAATAATAACAACTATATCTTGTAAATAATAACTGTCAGTTCATTTAATTGTGTAATGTATTCTATATTGTTATATAATGTGATAGAATATAACCATGCATGCTGTGATACTTACATGATTATTATGTAATTGATAATATATCTTACTATCGTTAATTTATCATTATTACCATGTTTATGTATGGTACAGTGAATTCATACTGTGGGTTTTTTCCATTATTAAAACCACACAGAAAATAGAATGTACAGTATCCTGCTTGGTTAACCCCAAACACAGTAATATCTCTTCTCACAGTACAAATAATTTCTTTTCAGTATTCACATTTTTCCTACTAATGTGGCACCTCTACTGTAGCTCATCAGAGAGCTCAGAAAAAGTATATTCAGCATATTAGAACACATTATACACACTCAAATTTCCATAAGCTAACTAATTCCTCAGAGAAATAATGAGTATATTTTTTGATTAGAATATTGTGTCAAGACTCTAGGATAAAATCATTCTTCTCTAAAAATGAGTAAATAGTTCATAGACTAAGAATTCATGCTTCACAACTATTTATTTATTTATTTTTGTTGTTGTTGTTGCAATTTTGGAAAGGATTTAGGTACTGTTCTATATAATCACCTTATTAGTTATTCTTATTTAAAACTTCTGTATTTCCCTTGTAGTCTTTCTCTGTTGTTCTCACTTACAGGCCATAACCAAAACATCCTGAAATAAATAATAAATAAAACATTTTACTTTCTTCCAGCCGAGGAATTCTAGGAGATTAGTTATTAATGCATTACTTTAGGCTCAATTACTTTGCAGTTTCTTTTTATGGAGCTTCAAATACACTAGCTAGAGATTAACAGAAACCAGAAGGATCTAGTCTATTCAGTATGAGCTCTAATTCCAACATGCATTACGTAAAAAATTAGATTTTATTTATTTTAACTTGCACTGAACGGCAATTATCCTAAAAACAAGTGCCTAGTTTTTTAAGAACTACAGCATAGTCCTGCAATCGGTTGCATACACCACCTTTATTTCCTTAAAAGAGAGAATTAAGCCATTAACCTCTATTAACCTGCAAGTATCCTGTTTGTTTTTAAACTTATGGCCGATTGCAAGCGGAACTGACAGAGCAGTGAGTGTTTCAAAGACATGACCTTTTTAGAGGTTTATGAGAAGCAGTGACCGAGAGGGACCTAGGCCAGTTGCCCACGGTCAGAAGGGCAAGTAGAGGTGAGTATGGTGAAAAGCAAGTGCAGCCAGCTGGTCACACAGCATGTGCACAGCTCTGTATCTGCCACAGCAAATATTCTGTCCCGTGCCCAGTCAGATGTGTAAAGTGACATGGGAGGGAGCTAAAGGCAAAGTGAAGGATACCAGGGACATCTTAGGCAGCTGCATAAAGTTCTGAGGTAATGAGAAGAGAGTCATATCATGTGCTGATAACGTACTACTAGCCCTGTGCTATGCCTGTGGAAAAGAAATCATCAGGGAAAAATAAATAAATAAATAAAGATCCTACTTGTTTTATGCTCAGGCAGCCCCTTGAAAGTGCTAATTTTGTTTAAATATGCATGCATTGCTCTTGTCACTGCTAGAGGTAGTGAGATCAGCATTCAAAATAATCCTGCTATTTCTACCAGCAATGACCATTTTCTTGGTGGAAAAAATATCTTGGTGTTTAACATGGGTTACATGTAAATTAACATTAAAAAAAAAAAAAAAAAGCTTTCAATGTCATCAACAATACTGCTTAAGATTAATGCTGATTTGCAGCTTACACCTATTTAACCATGACTCAACATCTGTCCTGCTCTGCAGGTGGGAGATTAATTTCCTTAAAAACACTTCATTCGCCATTACTTAAAACATTAGAAGTAATCAATGTTCAAAAATCTGGGGTTTTCCAGCCACAGCAGAAATGGAGGAGATGTTTTTGGAATGTTTAAAAATCATTTCCTCCCTCCTCATATACCTAGCTATGTTCATGGATCTAAGAAAGAAATGCTAGCATTTATAATAATAAAAAGACGTCCTTTCCATTAAAGGAATTACAATACAAGCACACAACAAAATACATCAGATACAAACAGGTTAGTATAGGAAAGCAATGAGCTTTCTCAGCATAGAATTGCTTTCAGCACTATAAAACCCCAAACATTTCAAGCTTTCCCAGAGAGTTTAAAGTAGGATTGTGTTACAGATGTTAAATTTGCTGTATCTTTTTATTGAAAATGGAAAAGTTTCCTTTGCTGTAAGGGAGGAAAACAGAGGACAACACTGTGGAATCCAGGTACCACACAGAATCCTGTAGACATTCCTGTTCTGAGACACTGCCAATCTGCCCCCTCCGGTCCCTAGGAAGTTCCTTCCGCCCCCTCCATGGCCAGGCTGGCTTCTCCCTGCTGGAGCCCTCCCACCTGCTGCCACTGCAGTCACCACGGCCTCCTCCCCAGACTCAGTTCCACCCAGCAGAAACGTGATATCATTATGAGCCTAAAAATAAATATTAATTAATTTTTAAAAAATCAAATAGCTTCCATAAGAGAGAGCAATAGAAAAAGAATAATATCAAAATAAAATGTGAGAAACTCTCTACGAAGTATACTTAATCATGAGTTATTATTAACTGTCACAAATTACAAATAAATTGTTTTGACTTCATTCCTATAGAAGAAAATAAGTCCTTTCAGATTCTATGTTCTTTAACCAAATAAATATATATGTTTACAAAAGATGTAACCTTCTCATTGCTGTATGAGTTCCACAGAACAAATTAGTTTTATTTTAAAGTGTTAGTGTTGTTTTAAAGAAAAGATACTTCATCTTACCTTTTAGAGAAAGTGTTGCTTTATTATCTCTTTCTCTCTAGAGAGGAAAACAAATATGAAATTAAAACGGCTTTTCCACCATCCTGAAAGCAATATAAATGGGTACATATACTGGAATAAATGTAGATGTGCAAGTCTACAGCTACACAATTTGACTTACCAGACTTCTTGTGATTTCTGTTACAGTTTTACAAAATGATGAACACATTCAGCAAAGTACTGAAATCCTTCTGGGTCAAACTACAAGTGTAAATGAAGTTAGCAGAATTTTTTTCTCATCTGCTGTATTCTGCTCTCAGCTTCACAGAGATTAAAATCACTTCTTTTGCCCCCACCATGAGAAACACCACCAACCAAGAGCTGTATCATCTCTCTTGACACCAGTTATAACAGTTTGAATTGGCTTTTTTTTTTTTGAATATATATATAATTATCACAGGAGATAACATATTATGTATATATATAAAATAATTAGAGTCTTTTTGGAAAGGTTTTAGTGTTCTGTCCAGATTTCTTTGTGCAAGTCATTCCCTTGTCATTTGGAACCATAGCCATAACATTTTAATAGCACTTGCTGTATCTACCAGTCTCCTGCTGAGCTTTCTTACATAACTTCGACATTTTTTATTCCCCAGACTAAGCCAGATGAAACATCCCAACCAGCCATATCTGTGACCACCAAAGGCAGCTCAATCTTAGCTATTAAAGCCACTGAGATGTTTCAAATACAGAAGGTTATTAAATATGTTTCAGAACTCCAAGTACATCTTTGAACAAAACTAAGTTACAAGTTAGAATATATATATATGCGTATGTATCCTCTTTAGCAGTGATTTTATAAGTAATTTACAGTTCTCTTCCATACTATACAAGTATACGTGGCAGTCTTTCTGCTACATATTCAGTTAATTGAGTTTTAGACTTATAATGCGATACAATAATTACCCTAATGCATTGTGAAAACTGACTTTAGTATTTGTCTTGCATTTGTAGATCATAAAATACTAATAAGTAAGGACAGAGAAAATTGCCAAAATAGCTCACCTGGTGACACCTCAATCAATTAAAAGAAAACCTATCTGGTAGACAATATAAACAAAAGTCTTTTTTTTTTTTTTTTTTTTCCTTTTTGAGTTTTTCAACTGTACTTCATGCTACAAGTATTATAAATGTCTTCCCATGGAATTATAAAATTCTAGGAGCTGAATTTTCCCTGTGGTCAGTAAAGCAGGCTGTAAAGGCAGTATATGCGTTACTTTAAAACATCAATTTAATTCTGATTTGGCTTCAGTCCCTCTTTTAACTTTCTGTGAATCAGGAATTCTGAGAAAATTTTGCCTGAGTACACTGAAGTACAGTATTCTGAAAACAAAAGATCCTGGGGCCATGCCAAGTTAACTCAACAAAGATGCTCATAGGACTGGAGAATCACCAGAGAATCACAGGAGGAGGAGGACTCATCTCACACATCTCTCTCAACAGAGAAACCATGTTCCACACAAGCTGACCTCTAGGATGGCAAGGAGTCGGGAACCTCACTGCCCTACCTTAATGCAATTTCACTCCAAATGACAGCAGGATGCAGGATGTAGCCCCCTTGATCCCTTCATTCCCTGAGGACAGGATTCAGTACATTCAGGGTCCACACTTCTGGAGCAAACGTGTCATGAGAAACTCCTGTGTTCTGTGACCTGGAGCTTCCATGGTCCATGAATGGGACTGACCACCAGTCTCATCCACTGGAGGAAATGCCTGACTTTCTTGATCTGTTGGATATTTTATTTTATCAGAACATTTCCTACCAGTTCTTGTTGCCAATTACTTCCCAAGCAACTGACAAATTCAAAGAAAAACAACCCCATAACTGCAAGCCATTGCAGCACTTCCAGTTAATGCACAGCCTGTCCAAGACGTGGCAGCCTGTGCACCATTCATTAGCCTCATCTGGGTACTCACACACAGGCTCTGACAGCTGAGCACCATCTATGAGGCTGCCCCAGGCAGAACATTTGGATACTTCCTTGAACAGAGGGTGTCTGTAATCAGCTTTTTGTCAGAAGCCAGCGGTGTCATGCATGGAAATCAATAACAATTTCCTACTGCTGCCCAAGCCTTTATTACCTTTATATTTTAAATGAAATAGAGCCTCATCTGAACTGCTGCCTACAACTGTGCTCTGCCATAGCACATCATTTGAGAATCTGTCTTCTCCATTTCTCTGGGATGCCATGTAGCATGTAGGGAGACTATACTCTTGCATTTAAATGCTTTAGTTATAAAAACAATAAAAAAACACTATTTGCGTATTAAAAAAAAATAATGGAAATCAAATAATAGTTTGAATTTTCAGTTTCCTCTAATCAGTGGAAAACAAGTTAAACCTAATCATCCATTTCCAAAGGCAGTCTTCAAGGATTTCAATATATTTAAGAATAGCCTACCAATATCTTTCACTTCTGCTTCATAGGGTCTGAAAATACAACAAAGTATATCACCCATGAAACAGTCATTCTCCTGGCCATTACACTGAGCTATCAGAATAAAAACGTGTTTTCTATTCCTAGTCTTTCATTTCAGTAGGAATCAATTTACACTGTGCACATAAATCTATTAAGACAGATTGAATCAGAGATAACCTACAAATAAAAGTTTCTAATGTAGTTTTAAATTTTAAAATACTTCAGAAATATCTATTTATCTTAAGCTGAAAGACATGTAATCTTTTTCTTTGTTTCTGTTAATCTGTCCTGTGAAAATACACTGGAATTTTTGTAATTCTCGGGTCTGCGAAGGTTTCTAACTAATCTACTTCAATGGAAATAGAAAAGGAGTTTTACCTCGAATTATATTCTTAGAAACAACTTCAGCATTTCTTCCACAGGTTAAGTTTCAGAGGCCTGAACATTGACCCAAGAGACAATGAGCAATATTATGATTATGCTGTAATCCACACAGCTGAAAGACACTTCACAAGACACTGCAAAGACTATTTTTGGTCAAACAGTTAGAAATAATCAAGGATCAGCATAAGCATATTTCTAACAGTTGACTGGAAACTGTAGATAAACAGAATACTCACCTGAATTGTATGTCCCATACATCTGGACGCTATCATGTTTACACACTTAAAAAAAAAAAAAAGCTTGTAAAAGTTTGAAAAGAAAAAACTACATTGAAAATACATGAAAGTCTCCCTATACATTGCATTCACTTTACATTCTTCAGATGCATACTTAGACATGAAATCCAGAGTTATGTGTACAAGACAATATTCCATTTACTGATTTGGGGTCTTATCTGCAGTATTAACATCCATCACCAGGAAGTTTTACATCTGCATCATAAATATGTTCTGAATTCATATCAAAGATACTACAGATTTCACATCTGCATCATAAGTGTGTTCTGAATTCACTCAGAGATGCTACAAATAAATATCATTGAATAAATTATAGGTCATTTCTTTGCAATTAGGATAAATTAAAAATTATTTCTTTTACACGTGAAGACATATAAGAGGCAGAGAAAGGCTCTGTCCAAAACAAAGTAACAAACCTGACTTCAGTACTTGTATTTTCTTTTATTTTTAATATATCATTAATAACACAGCTCTAGGCTTGGATACAAATAGTGACAGTGGCATTGGATGAGGTAGAAGCTGGCTGAAAATAAATTGCTGTTATGTACAGAGAGGCAGGCACACATTGATTTTATTCTACACATTGTTTGCCACATATGTTCCAGCATAACATTTATCTATAGGTAAATATACTAATGCTGAAGGGCCGGAAAAGCTGACATCAAGCAGTAAATACTCTATACATTTTAGCCAAAAAGATAATTATCAGCAACACTTAAGATACATGGTAAGGTAGAAGACAAAGTTTAAATCTTCTGAGGAAATTAACCAAGATACAAGCAGTAGGCTTTAGATAAGGAAATATTCAGGTGGGACTATAAGAGTTTTATTGGTTTTTGTTTATTTTTATTTGTTTTAGAATAGTGAAGCTTCTTAGCAATGAGGTCGTATCACCACCACTATTTTTTGAACACTGCCACATTGATTACTTCTCACTAGAACATATTAAAAGTGTCTGATAAGGAACAACTGTGCTCGAGAGGAAGATAAGAATTTTCCAGATTGAATCTGTACTTGTAATGATGGGCATGTTCTTGTTTCAATGGTGAAGACTAGAATTACAGAGAATTTCCATTCCATTATCTCTATCTACACTATATAGGTGGATCAGCTGGGAAACAAAATAATAATCTTGCTTCATGAAATGCTGAGTTATGTATGTACTATACCAAGGCAGAGGATTAAACCACCAGACATGGCTCCAGTGCTTTTTAAATATTAAACATCATTTCTCAGTTTTTGGCTTCAATAGAGCAGTTATACATATTTGCTTAATTTTAAGCGTGATCTGTTTATTGAAACACGATACCTTTATACTTAACCTCCAGAGTTTGGATGACAAATCAGAGCCAAAGAACCAACACTTACACTTACACTTAGGTCATTCTAAAATATTCTAAAATATTATACGTTATTATAAAACTCTGTATAAAATGTATTCCAGAATAAACCAATATATATATATATATATATATATATCAGAACAACACATCACTACTTTTCACTAAATGTTGCTGCAATCCCTTTCAACATCAGTATTTTTTTTGTTCTAACTTCCTTTACAAATTTGTTAATCAGAATTTTATTAAGTACGGCATAACTGAAGAGTTTTTAAAGATAGCTTCCAGACATACTGTTATATTTCACAGAGTCAGAATTAATCACAGAATATTTCTTCCTTACACATTAGTTTCTTTAAAGCAGGGAACTTCATTGATAAATACCATAACATAGTTAGGGATATACGTTATACTTGATCCCCATTCGGCTGATGAAGAAAATTATAAACCTTTTATGAGAGTTCATAATATCAATGAAAGGTTTCATGTTCTTCACTATTATTTTGCATCAAAAAACTGCAAAGCATTTTTACGAAGTGAACATGAATTAGCTTTGTATCATTCCATGACACATATTGTAGAACTATAGATACAATTTCTTTTCATTTACATACTTTGAATAAAACCTTAAAGTCCCTTTATCAGCAACAACAACAAAGTTGTATTTTCACATCTCCTCTTGTTTTTCAAAATTACAAAAAAAAACTCTGCATTTTAGGAACTGCTAAATATTTCAGACTACTCCCAGAAAAGTCTGAAAATCCTTCCCAAATGCTGAATTCAGTAAATTAGATTATATTAAATCTCAGTGTCCTAAAGTAGATTATATTAAATCTCAGTGTCCTATATATTGCAAAACAGATTGTAAAATGATTAGAGAGCAGCTGGCATACTCTTAAATGAATGGTTTCCAGGAGAAAACTAGATAGTCTTTTCAGTCATTAATACTGTAAAATTAGTTAAAAGGAGACTTTTAATATGTGCTTTAAATGTTTGAGTCTGTATTCTTTTTCGTATGTAAGGTTAAGGTTAAAACTGAGGAAGAATAATATATTTTTTCTAAAATCATTCAGTCTAAAGAGTAACAACTTAAAAGAATGAAAAGCAATAATCCATGTTCTGATGTGCAGAGCTCCGGTGGTCAAGGCAACATGCTGGCATGATCAACTGTTACAATGGTAATCAATGTTAACATCACCTTTTCATTACTTTATTAACATTAAAGCAATACTTGAGTTAGAAAATGAGCAGATTTACCTTTTGAACTGAGCATTTACATTTTGAAAAAAGAATCTTCCCTTCTCCATGCCTAAAACAGGTCAAAAACTTCCACCTCAAGCAGGAGTACAACTTTCTGTATCCTAACCATGGATTCCCAACCATCACTACAGAAAAGAGTACTTCTGGTCTAATATGAAGTCTGACCAGCATACATATTTCTGATACTGGACAGTGTTGCCCTAAAATTCTTGTGGGAACAGTTAATCATAGAATCCTTCTCATTTAAGGACATAATAGGTTATACTCTTTTTTTTTTTTTTTTTTTTTTTTTTTTTAACTGGATAACTGAAAATAAAAGTCTTCAATTTTTCACTTAATAGAAAAATTAATTTGAAAGGCTCTGTAGCCATTCCAGGAAATTCCAGCTCATCTGAAAAACTAGTTCCACCTGGGTACCTCAGTAAAGTGCTTGACTTTTAGGTATTCATTTTTGGAAATGCTGGCAAAGTTCATAAATGACAAAATGCACCTGTGGTACAGAAATCAATCTTAAACCTATCAGGCAATTTGGAGGCCTGCAGAGAAAAGTAACAGTCTCAGACATTTTTCAGACAGATTGAAAAATGTTTGGGAACAGAGGAGAGAAAAAGGATTGCTTCTAAAAGAAGGTAAATCCTAAAGAACATTCGTGTAAAATTTATAGGATTGGGAGCAACTTCTATTTTCTCAAGAAATTCTTACATCCTAACAATCAGAGCTCTGATGCCGTATGGCATGTCTGCTACCAAAATTTGATGTCCAGATTAATTTGTAACTTCTCATTATTTATTAGATATAATTACAGAAAATATATTAAAAACTGTTTATACCTGATAACTTGTATACACAAATGCTGGTGGAAGAGATGGTATTTCAGGTGTCTAGGTACTAGGAACTGTTAATATTAAATTGAGAAAGAAATATGGTTTTAAACCTTTCAGGTGTCAGTAACTCTAGTGTCATCTTGATAGGTGGTTGGCCTCAGAAAGTGACATCAGACTGTGACCTTGATTAAAGTCATGCTACTGCCCTGAACTCTGTGGTTCAGCTAACATATGTGAATGCAGAATTTGGCCCTAACAGAGTGTGGTTTTTACTTTTTTTTTTTTTTTTTTTTTTTTTTTGGAAAGGACAAACCTCTGAAAACATGGGTGCAAAACCAGAAATTAAGTTATTTAAATGAGGTAAATTAGATACTCTTTGTAGCTTTCAAAGTTTGAATCAAAGGCTATTTTCAAACACATCCATGTTGTAAACCCCAAGCAGCATATCTAATCTAGTGCTACTTCTATTACAGCAAAACATTTTATACAAAAGAGACATAACAAATCTAGGAATGTCTTATCAGAAACTCTCCCGAATATGAAACGGAGCCTCAGGACACACCTTACTCTTCTTTTTCTATTTTTTTTAAATGTTAGTTTTTCCAATAAAACACAAATCAAGAACATTATACTTAAAGGCCATGATTATACTTGAAACCCACAACCTCTACAGAAATTCTGAAACTACAATAGAAGACATCTGGTGTGATAAACACCATTTTTTAATATTAAAATATTAAAAACAGTCAGATTTTTAAATGTAACTTTACCAGTCCATCACAGATACTTAGGGTTTCAATCTGAGAGTGGCTTTAATTTCATCAAAATTTCTATTCTAATCAATATATATCCTTTTTATTGTAAAAGTGTGTTTACATTACAGCTCAATGAACCATGAATAAGTTTTTCAGTTAGTTAAGTTTCTCTCTGCAAGAATACAGCAAATTCATCAATTCTTTTTAGCTTAAATTATCCAAATACTTTCTTTCAAAGAACTGATTGTAAATATTCTGAATACAATTTGTTGTTCTTGGGTGGGGAAAAATAATTATCAAGGGACTTTGTAACACAAATATTTGAAGATATCCACTGATGGCATTCATATGTTTAAAAAGCTCATTTGCCCGGGCACCCATCTATTAAAGTATCAGGTTTATTTAAATAGTATTTTTGATTAAGTTTCTATTGTGCTACCAAATGCAACTGTACAAACGTCTGCAGAGCAAGCACAAAGGAAACATTAGCAAGGCCTAAGGAATCTTGCATCAAAATTACAGAACATTCAGCTTCTTTTAGGTTTAGTATTCTTGCCTCATTCACAGGGATCTAGCTGCATGAGCAAGCGTGTGTATATTTATCTGTGTGTAATAAAACAAGCAGCGATTTCTTGAATAAGTTGACTAAGAGCACGCTAATACAGGTCTTCAGAGGGCTTGTGGTGAAAAGTTCACATTTATTGGAGCTTTAAACATTAGTTGAAACAGATTGTTTTCACCTATGCTTCAATGCTCTTTCCACCCTGTAGGAGAGAAACAGGTGGAACCAATTGTTGGCTTTCATAGCTTTTAACAGCTTTAAAAAAATGGGGGAGGCGGAGGGGGGAATCTTGAGAGCCCTGACTTGACAAAAGAATCTGAATTACTGTAACTATACAGGGCAGTAACACACACTTCTGTTCTAGCTTTATTGCATCCTGAATTTTAATTGCTACTTTATTACTTAACTTGAAAATACTAATACCTAGGGGTAGAAGGGAACTGTTAAATGGAAAACAGGAGGAAGTGCAATGGAAAAAGAAGTATTCAATGAGACATACAATTAGCAACTTCCTTTAATTTTGCACAAGCACTGTATTAAAATTGCAATTTATTCCTGTTATGTCAGCTGATTTAGCATGATCCCTCTGGAGCAAGTATGCTCAATCAGGATTTGTCAATGCAGTTTTTTACCAATGGTCATTTTATATCATTCACTCTAATTTCAGGTTCACACATGTGCCTTAGTCCCATGAAATTCCAACGTGTAAAATTCACAAATGGTAATATAATAACAGAAAAGAAACAAGCTCTTTGTTGAGTTAACCATCACAAGGTTGGCAACCTCTCTGTTAGAATCACACAATCTCTGAGCAAACATGGTACATCAATATGTTTTCAGTAATAATTTTCACTACGCACAACTGCAGATGCAATAAGGAACATAATGCAACTGTACAAACACACGGAGGGGCATTGAAATAAATGAAAATGCCAGTGCAATGCATCTCTAATGACCAATATTATCAAGAAAAATGCATTTATTTGAACACCTGCTCATAAAAGAGAACTGTGATTGGTTAGGGTTGTCCAAACTTTGGTTTTCTCCAAAATTTCAAATTTCCTTATCACATACTGGTTGGGATGAATATTTTCTAAATGAGATGCAGAAAAGAATAGCCTCTGGGAAGTGTAAGAATTCTGTCATCTTTTGTACCTGTGTGGCTATCAAACTGAATATGACTCTACAATTAACCTTCCATTTAAACCAGAATATACTTTCTGTTAAAAACTAACAAACAAAATTCTCACATTCAGAATAAAATTTTAGATACAATAACAGTTGATCAAAGTAACCACTGCTATGTGGAAGTAAAATCCACACATATTTTGAGGTACCCAATGTAGTGGGTTTACGTGGCAAGGTTTTGGTAGCAGGGGGGCCATAGGGGTGGCTTCTGTGAGAAGGATCTAGAAGCTGCCCCATGTTTGGTAAGGGCCCCACTGCTGACCAGAGCTGAGCCAATAAGCGATGTTGTTTTGCGCCTCTGTGAGAGCATATTTAAAACAGGGAAAAAAATGCTGCGCCACTCAGCAGCTGGGAGGGTGAGAGGAGTGAGAAACAGCCTTGCAGGCGCCAAGGTCAGTGAAGAAGGAGGGGGAGAGGTGCTCCAGGCGCCGGAGCAGAAGTCCCCTGCGGCCTGTGGTGAGGACCATGGTGAAGCAGGATGTCCCCCTGCAGCCCATGGAGTACCACGGTGGAGCAAGGATCCACGCTGCAGCCCGTGGAGGAGACCACGGTGGAGCAGGTGGACTGGCCCCAGCGGAGACTGCGGCCTGTGGAAGACCCCTGCCGGAGCAGATTCCAGGCTGGACCTGTAGGCCGTGGAGAGGAGACCACGCAGGAGCAGGTGACCCCGGCAGGAGCTGCTGCCCATGGGAGACCCAGGTTGGAGCAGTTTGCTCCCAAGGGATGGACCCCGTGGTACGGACCCATATCTGGAGCAGTTCTTGAAGAGCTGCTGCCTGTGGACAGCCCACGCTGGATCAGTTCAGCAAGGACTGCATCCCGTGGGTGGGACCCCACAGCACAGGGGACGAGAGTGACCGAGAAGGAGCGGCAGAGAAGAAGTGCTGTAGACTGACCATAACCCCCATTCCCCCGTTCCCCTGCACCGCTCGGGGGGAGGAGGTGGAAGAGGGTGGATGGGGGGGAAGGTGCTTTTGGTTTCTTTCCTTTGTTTCTCACTTCTCCAGCTTGTTAGTAATAAGCAATAAATCTTACTATTTCTCTATGCTGAGTCTGTTTTGCCCGTCACAATAATTATTGCGCAATCTTGTCGTCCTTATCTCAACCCTTGAGCCCCTTTCATCGTATTTTCTCCTCGCTCCTCTTTGAGGAGGGGGAGTGAGAGAGTGGTTGTGGTGGAACTCGGCTGCCCACCCGAGTAAAACCATCACACCCAAACAGAGATTTCTGGAAGCAGCAGTGTTATAAATGACACTACTCACGAAATTACACTGTTTCCCATTTAAAGTTTCTTGTCATGGTATATCTTTCAGGAGGATATGTTAGATTTGTCAAGCTTTGGCTTTGACAAAAATATTCAAATAACAAACCAAGCATTTTGTCACTGTCTGCAGCTTCAAAGCCCTACCATCTCAGACAGGTGAACTGCCCTGAAACACAATCTCTCTCTGCCACTCTGATGGATTTTCATCAGATTTTATCTCCAAGTGCTTCTTTATGGTTTCCAAGCAAGTTTCAATTTCATTTCTCATCTTGACAGACTTAACAACATTTCTTTTTTTTGGTGGTGGTGGTAATTCTCTCGTTTGGTTGGTTTTGTTTATTTGTTTGGTATCAGGAGGAAAAAGCTCACAGTGTTTGTCCTGCCAATCGGCAGTTCTTCCACTTTCTTCTAAATAAATACACAGCACTTCTCAAATATTAACTCGTAATACAAGTGAACATACTCTCAGTTTGAAAGCCTCCTCACAATATTTATGCTACAGCTTTTCATACCCACAGTGAAGCCATTTTGTAATAGGAGAATGAATTTCACATCTTGTTTACTGAAAAGCACCAGTACTGCACACAGAGAAACAGAAAAGAAACAAGCACATATGAAATAAAAAGGCTTTAAAGGAAACAGAGTAAATCTACATCCAAAAGGGATTTAAGCACATCTACTTCCTGACATACACAAGGGTTGCTGACAGGTTACTTCGATCCAGCTACAAATAATCTCTTCCACTTTTAAACCTGGTCCTAGCCCACTAGCTAGTAGCTAATGGATGTAGTCAGATTCATTCATTAACCACTTTCTGGTGCATACAAGGTTTGTATTAAATAGCAATGATGCTTAATACTTTAGAAAAGCACTGCTTCTTAGCTATGTTGTCTATTCTAAGCTGTTTAAGGTACTTCTCTATAACCAGTATAGGCCCTGAAATTATAGGTTATATACTCTACTCAGAAAATGTTTTTCTTATTATTAACCTTAATCTCAGAAAACAAAATGTTATATAATTGTCTATTTCATTAAAAATTATTTTGCCAAATAAACGCGCACACACTATAAGCACTAAAATGTTTCTGTTATTACTCATTGAGTGGGACTCTTTTAAGGTCTCGGTCTTTAAATCTTCAATTATTTGTATGATCAACTTTTGATATCCATACTTTTTAAGGACTTAGCATGTATTTACTAGAAATTAAAACTTTGTTTTATTAGAAGTATGGATAAAATAACCACCTCAGCTGAGAAGTCACAGGTCTTGCACACAGGAAGGTTAAGTATAATCTCTAATTTATAGATACAGAAGCTGAGCTAGAGGACAGGGAAATCTCTCCTCTCCAGTTCCAGAGCATGGGCAACATGCATCTTTCTCAATTACACAAACTCCTATAAATCTCTCGTTTCGCTGACAGATGCTACATCAAGTTAAGATACTACTATCTCAATTTAGAAAGAAACAAGGCAAAGGTGTGCAGTACTAGCAGACATCTTGAAACACAACTCCAAGTGTGCTACTGAAGGTTGCTCAATGAGTCAGGGACAGAAACAGTATAGAAAGACCATGTGCCACAACACCCATGGGAAGCCAGCTAAGAGGGACTAGGTAATTCTGTACTAGGTAGTTCTTATACAATCTGTTCTTTATAGTTCATGACTTTGAAAAGAAATCAAGAAACCAACCATCTGCACATGAAGCCAGTGTATATTCAGACACTTCGTCATTTTTCTTCTGCTCCTTCCTAAAACGTGTTTGAACCTACAGCTCTTTCTTACAGACACCAACACATTCATGTAAGTTTGTATTGAGAACCATTCCTCTTACCAAGAGCTATTTAATTGGCACTTGCAGCACTGAAACTTCAGGCAAGGACTTTCATATGTGCACAGTTAATATATGACCAAAATTGCTTTTAATATGACAGGAACTGCATATGCTGCATAAAATGAGCCATATAAGTGCAAATTTGCAAGAACAAGTAGCAGATGGTAAAAACAGATTGTCTTCTTCCTTCACATTTCTATAGCATCTAATATAGTAGGACTTTGACTCCAAGCAAGGTATTTAGGAGTGAATGGAATACAAAATAAGTAATTGATTAAAGAAAGTCATGGTAAACATTAAATTTCATTAAGAAATTTATAGAACACTGTTTAAAATTTATATATATTTATATTAAGCTCAATGTATTTTCCATTGTTTTCATTTTAATAAAAGCCAGTAAATGTCTTGAGCCAAAATGAAATAACAGACCAAGTAAAACCTATCTTACCTGCACATATAGATTGTAGTAAAGAATATTTTAGAGCAGAACAAGTAAATATATACCTCATGTAAAATTAGTCCAACGGGCTTTGAAAACCTGCTACTGAAGTCCCAAGAGTTTATAGTAAAATAGGTGATTTATGGCCTCTGCTTTCAGACAGATGCTAAAAATTGATTTGTTCAGCACAAGTCTCATGGTGAAAAAAATCAATTATGGATTTCAGTGAATGAAGTAGTTTGGTAAAGATTCATGAGCTTTATACATAACGATCTAAAAATCAAAGTTTGATGAAGTGAACAAGGATCCACTTCCTTAACTATTCTTCATATGCTGAATGATGCTATTTGACACTTATTTAGTGGTTTTAATATTGTGGAAAAGAGTAGTTACTTCAAAAGGTTGCACTTGGGGATGTCAATGTCATATAAATTAGCACATCCTACTGCATTGTCATTCAAAGATAGGCTGCACCAAGTTTAAGGGCTGTATTTTAGATCCCAGTGCCTGCATAACACTTCAGGATAAAAAATGCATTTGGGTTGGCCAATGCCTTGGTCTGCCTTCCTTATACCTCCACCAGGTTTGTTTGCTTTACTAATAGGCAAAACGTGGTTTCCCAATAGCAATGAGCACAGTAAGACAGGCAAAAAAAAGTTTGAATCACCCTTCTTTGTAAGAACCATGCTACTCTGGAGTCAAACTAACCCATCAGAGTTCCCTGGGGTTGTCATTAGCATGGAGACACTACTGTATTATCATCTAAATTATTAGTGCTTGTTATTCTCAACGGTATTGTATTATCATCTAAATTATTAGTGCTTGTTATTCTCAACGGCTCACAGACCTAGTCCCACACAGAGTGAAAACCCTTCTTGTCCTTCCTATTATATGTGATCAGTAACCTGGTTTAGTCTCCAGCACCATTCAGTTACAATTGCCAGGCAAACCATCAAGGCAATAAAGTTGCAGAAACAAAATGCAACCTGTGCGTCAAGACAGTGAAGTCAAGGGCCAGAGCTTGGACTTACTCACCATACAGAGTAATTTAAACCAGAAAGTAAAACTGATTTTTAACTGTCCAGTACATTTGTCTGTAAAACAAGCACATTTGCCTTAAAGACATTAAAGCATACAGCAGGTCTCCAGGTCTATATAAATTATTCGTACAATAATGGATACACCACAGTCAGCCCATTAGTTACACACAAATAATTTGGAGTTCTGTACAGATCTAAACCTTCTGGACCAAACAACCTCCCTGAATATTGTCTGCAAAATGGAGACAAAGTTTACCTTACAACTGCAAAGGAATCTCACTGTAAAGACATTTCAGTCTATCTTTTCTCTAACATCTAAATATTCATACATAACTTATCATTCAAGTAAATGTTTAGAGATTCATCCCAAGAAGAAATGAAGAAAAACACCTAGCAAATGACCTTCATGACTGAGATTTTGGACGAGAAAGATGTGTAAACAAAGGGGAAAATTTTATCTCTAAAGCATTAACATGTCCTGCAAGTCTACTGTGATGTAGACATTTATCTCCCCATACTGTTTTATATAAAAGAACCGGCCGCCATAGTTGCTCCTTAAAGCCATCCTTCTAATTCAGGTTCTACCTTTTACCTTTTTTAATATTTGCAGACAAGCTTGACTGCAATTTAAGCAAAACGTCATGTTCAATAGGTTCTGTCATTTGCAACATTTCTTGAAAATGTACTTCAGTTGCAGTGGTGTCATTTGTTCAGCACTGTACCTTGCAACACAGAGAACTCTCCTCTGAACAGACTTCCTGCACGAGGATGTTCTCAGTCTACACTTCCTTTTGTTCTGTTTTGTTGTGGGTTTTTTTGTTTGTTTGTTTTGGCTTTTTTTTTTTTTTTACTTTTACTTTTACAAGTGGATACAAAATTTCCTGCCTAAACTCAGAGTGACTTTTCCACACGCTGATAATCTCAGATGGAAAAAATATGACCCATCATAACTTTTAAAATTAGTCACTACTTTTGAATTATATGTGTATGTGTGTGTATGTGTCTGTGTGTATATATATATATTATTTGTTTATCCAAACTAGAAATAATCCTTCAAAAATGGTGGTGTTGCTATTTCATGCATTCAATTATTTGGGGAAAAAGCAACTCTGCAAGTGAGTCAGAATATAGTCTTGCAGTTTCTGTGTTACAAAAATGCTTTATGACTCTGTCATTATACTTTACCCTAGAAACATGCTTGCAAAACAATCACAGTGTTGTCATTGCTTTCACAGAGGCCCACAGGTTATAAAAAAAAAAAAAAAAATACTATTCATGAGTGAAGCTGTTTGGGGGCATATGAAATGCCTATAAAATGCAATATAAAAAAATGTTTTATCTAACTGGAACCACCATTATGACCTTGGGCCATTTACAGTGTCTCTGTTTCCACATTATATTGTCCCTGAAATAACTCCAGTATCATGGAAACATAAAAAATGAATAACTGCTGTAATATCAGTAGACTTGCTGCTGCTATTCCAGGTATGCGCCTAACTCAGCTGGAATAGATGGTGTTAGATTTTTATAAATATATATACATGAAATTCAGCATTGTTTTTCCACAAATTGGAGTCACAGTATTCTATTCTATGATGGACAAAAGGCTTTTTTTTGGTTTTATGAAATCTCATGTCATTAAACTACAGTCCTCTTCAACAAGAGACCTGTCAGCTTCCTGACTGAGAAGCCAACAGCACAACCACATAATTGTGTCCCTCTGCTGGAGGGATTTTCACATCCATAATTAGTATGTTTCTAATTACCTGCTTTGTATCTCCAATTATAGCCTACATTAGTGGATTCAGCTCCACCACCCCACTACAGCTCATTTACCCCAGCATGTGTAAGCCAGAGCAAGCAGGCAATCTTTCCATTTGCAGCCCAGTTACAACACAAGATGTGTTCTCAGTAGAGATAAGTTCATGAAGTTTAGTACAAAATTAATAAGCAACCCCACTGATAATGACTAAACAAGGAATTTTTCAAGGAACTGTCCCAGTTACCTGCAAAGGTAGGATTAATTCTGTTTTGTATAAACCCAAGGGGCAGACATATTAAACATAACGGTATCCAATACTGTACATGCGGGCCAAAGTTTGTAAAACTGTTCTCAATATATTTCACAATATATTAGATATTGTGACTTTTCAGATAATAGCCCTTCAATTCAAACAGCTAATATAAAATGACTACTTTTACTGTTAAATTTGAGTTATATTTGTCTAAGTAGCATTTCCTTCTTCGAATTAAAATGAGTAAAATAAATCAGTAGCTTACATTTAAAAAAAAAAAAAAAAAAAAAAAAAAAAAAAAAAAAGCTTTTTAGTTTTATTTTACATTTTCTATTTTAATCTTATCTTAGAATGGGAAATTTTCCTTATGTAGTTTCCTACTGTATCTTCTATAGTTCGGAACTTAGATGTTGAGGCTATTTTAGCCACCAAAATACAAAGTTGCCAATCAGAAATTATTATTGTTAGATAACTTTATAATTATTGTGAAATCTTGAGTAAGTAGGTTACTGAAATGTAATATTTCTGAGATATGAGACTAACCAATGAAGCATTTGAAAACCTAATTTTTTATAAATGGAGCTTCATATACATTAAAATAACTCCATATAAATGTTGGCAAAGAATGGGCCACTGCTACCTGCAGCACAGGAGAAAATGTGTTGGAAGTTGTCCAGTATTGCACAACAATCTGCCTCCATCTGCAGTTTCCAGAAAACGATTGTGAGCTTCTGCGGTGTGCAGACAAGGTGCCTTTCATACCTGTCATAAAAAACTCCACAAAGTTTTAACTGGTGAGCAAAGAGAAAGTTTTGTTCAAGAACAGGTTTGTTGAAGCTAGTCAGCTGAACAATTTTACCTTTTGTGCAGGCTCACTACTTTATCAAAACCAGGGGAAAAAAAATATGTAAAATTAAATGCCTGTTTGAAGTTCAAACTTTTTTTAATTTCAACATACAAAAGAAAACTTCTAAAATGAGAACTCCCTGCATTATACAGAGAATTAAGAATTGGTTCATAGCTCCTGGAAACCTGCAGCCTGAATGACCAATCTCACAGAGAGTTAATTAGACACTGCAAAGATAAATATAGACACAGAACTTTACTCTTCGATGCAAGCATGCCATTTAGAAGAGTTTAATGTATTCAACAACCAGTGCAACAAGTTCACACTGGGACTCTTTTCTATCTAGAGTAGAGACTACATGAGCAGCATCACAACCATCTTGCAGGGGGCAGAAATGGACCTACAAAGGTTCCCCACAGAGAGTCCCAGTTATGTATAGTTGGGTAGAGGCCACCCTACCAAAGCATCTTCCTCAATTACTGCAGACATGATGATGGCTGTGCACCAGGATGGAGAAGTACTTTGAAGGCGTACCTTCATTTTTTATACCACATCTCTTGGTGGAAAGTGCAGATCCCTGAAGGCTGTGCTGACAAGGTTTGCACAGATACTAGGGGCACATAACTGCATGGAGATTCAGAGTTTTTACATGGACCCCAATATCTGTGAGATTTAGAGGCAAGTCCATTGAAGGGCAATGAAAATTCAGTCTTCCCCCTGACAGAGCAGCAAGGACAAAGCTCTGCTAGGAAAAGGGAATGACCATGGACTTTTCCTCTCCTGAATTTTTATAGTGCAATCCAAGAACAGTACTAGTGACTTCCTTCCAGTTTGTCACTAAGTTGACAAACCTCCTCAACGTCCAGCTGAGACAGTCATTGTACAGATGGGCATGCTGAAATCCAGGAAATTCAAAATCATATTTCATAAATGCTTCAGATTTCTTAAATTGATTTTTCAGCTTGTTTCTAAAAATCTAGAGTATGCTTTTAAGTAGTAGTTGATAGAAAAAGCAGGTCTTCAATCCTCTTGAATTCAGGAGAAGAAAACAGCTATTATTAAATACCTATAAAGTATAGAGGGACCTAAAAATGGAGGCCATATTTGAAAACAGGAAGTTCACTCGTTTGCCCAAAGTCTAGGATTCAATTAATAACTGAAAAGTGTTTTGTTTGCTTCGCATAGCTTCTGTATGTACAGCTGAAACATGAGTTTGTCAGCAATGTAAACGGCACGGTGAGATTCAGTAATACTCTTTTCTGGCTGCAGATGCACCAAGATCCAGGCAGGACTAGCAGAATTAAGCAGTGCGTATTTTCCAGTTAAAGCTCATTCCTTTTCTTCTGAAAGATGCAGACACACATTCACCACACTATTAAAAGCTACCAGCCTTGCACTGTAAAATGACAACCACTTCCTAATCACTTCCACACTATACAGGTATTCCTTGCTCAAATCAAAACACAAAAGCTTTCCCATGGCTGAAAATGATCGGTGTGGTTATCAGGTTCTACAGGCAACACGACACAAATTCATTTTGTACAGCCTGTGTTATATGCATTGCTGTCACAGGCAATATTTTGATATCTCCCAGGATGCATGCTGGCTTCTTTAAGAGCCAGGAGAAGCACCAGCTACCTAAAGAACAGAACAGTGAAAATCTGTAGGATGCTCTACATGCGGTGGCAGACATGCTTTTCCACTAGAAGAGAAGCTGTAAAGCTAATTCAGCACCAGCTTTACATTGCCAAGGGGACTTGGATCAGCTGAGGAATTTATCTAAATTGGTGACCAGAGGCCACATAAATGACTTAGAACAATATTGTTCCTCAAACAATGGAGAATTTTTCGCTCTAACAAATCCTCAGTTTTGCCATCTCGTTTCAAGTGATAGCAATGATATTCATTACCCTGCTAAATGCTCATAGACTGCTTTCTTTAATACAGTAATCATTGTGGTGGCATATTTTCATGGGCCAGATGGCATTCCTTATGCTTTCATTTCTCAGAGATAATACCTACTTCAAACAAACACCCCAAACTCTCTTTGTTCCAACTATCCTTTACTAATTTTCACAGAACCACAGAATGGTTGAGGTTGGAAGGGACCTCTGCAGGCTCCGATGCATGGCTCAAGCAGGGCCAGAAGAAGCAGAGGTTGCCCAGTTTTCAAATAAAAATATTTCCTTTCCTGAGCCCATTGCAAACATGCCAGTCTGTTACTGAACTGCATGAGGTTATTGCAGAATATTACATCTAGAAGGCTTCTAGCACAGGGGATTGCATTCCTCTGAGTCTCTGGAAACATATTTTGAAATGGCAGCCCACAGCAATGAGACACAAAACAGCTATTCGTGATAGCAGACTGAGCGGTGCTGCTGTCACATTTTAAACTGTCACACTACTTAGTAATTTGGAGGTGTTTTTTTGCATGTGACTTGTTTCCAAAATTAGAGGGGAAAAAAAAAAATAGAACCAAGTATCCAGCTTTACACAACATAAGAATAAAGTTAGCAGGTAATTTAGTCACTAAAATTTCTATTTTCCTATTCTCAGAATTCTTCATGGTTTCTCCTAGAGTATAATTTATGAGGATACTGCTGCTTTGGGTTGCAGTTCAGTGCAGTAAATATCAGGAGGATACCTATAACAGTGCTATTCTTTGAAAGGGAAGAACACGAGAAATGTCATCCAAATTAATGCACAGGAAAGGAAAGCAATGTTAAAAGGGAAAAGAAAAAATAAAATTAAATTAAAGTAGTAGGACCAAAGTATTCCTCCAAAAGGAAGAATGACGGGAAGGAGGAATGGAGTGGAACTGTAAAAACAGCCATTCTGGTGCAGAGAAAGCTGCACACGTAGTAGTAAGAAGATTTACAGGGAATGACTTGCCAATGCAAGCTAGAAGGCAGATAGTGCAGTGCACAGTTATATGCAGTGCAGATATTTATAGCTCACAGTTTAACTGTAGGCCAGTTTAAACAACACCAGGTACATTCTAGAGACATAAGGCCAAAAAGAACAATCAGATATGCTTATAGGAAATGTGTCTGTTAGATGCTATTACACATAATATTCCATACAGAACTGACAGCCCAGGAAAACCAATTTGTTTTCCAGAAGCCTAATTAACTGCAACTGGTTACTCTTGGAAACAACAGACTGAGCTTTCAGCCTGACTAATACATTACTTATGGTCCCGCCTCATGCTCATAACTTCCTTGCATTGCCATCTGTGCCACAGATATGCAATGAGAGCTTTCTGATAGCACATAATCGCTTATAATTCAAACTAAGTTTGCCTTTTGCAAAACTTCAGCCGGTAATTCTGGTAAAAAGCACTAAATCTCTTCAAATCAAAGTTTCCTTCCAGTCTAAGTCCACAGACATAATTAGCAAGTCCTGCTCGCCACAGATCTCAAAACACAAGACAACAACCCATGTAGTAGTCTACTCTGGTCAGCTCTCAGTCTGATGACATTGCCTTTCCTACCTCTAAGCTCAACCACAATATTCCTAAATAGAGCAAATATTTTTAATATCAGCTAGAACTTTTTGCAGTGCAAGTTCAGAAACGAGAAACCCTATTTAACACTCTTGAAAGGGATTCTAAATTAAATAGTTCATTGAATTCCCTCCTGATTCTAAGATGAGACATACGGTTTCACTTTCAAAGGACTCAATTAATTCACCTTTCCCTCATTTGCATGACTCTGTGCTTAGTGGGAAGAAGTTAAAATTTAAAAAGAAAAATGTCATTCCTGGATTTAATCTTTTCATGCTGAATAAAACCTCTCTTGTATAATCAGCCCATTTTTCAGAGACTTTTATATAGAAGTTTCTTCTTCCTGGTTTCATACCTCTTCATATTATTTTTATTTGTTGCTTTATCCAATGTGCTTTTTAAGTTCTCTCTCTAGGGAAAAAAAAAAAAAAATGTTTTTGTTTTTGTTTTTGTTTTAAATAAATAAATAAAAGAAAAAGAGTTATAAATTATGCATCTCCTGAAACTCTTCCTTCTTTCACATCCTGTGTGGCTGTAACAGCAAAAGCAATATCACTGTTTAGAGTACTATATTTCAGAATGAAAACCCTAGCAAAAATCCTTCTGGATGCCAGCTTCCCACACTTTCACAAACCCAAAAAAGATACTAGATTTAAAAATGGGAAAAGAAATAGACTTCCATTTTGATCATCTACAAAACATGCTAGCAGAAAAAGAAAAACACAAAGCAAAAAGTTAATAGCCATTTAATAAGATCTATAATGCAAATGACTGATCATAGACACTGAAGGAATCAATGAAATAGCCTGTGGGGTCATAGACATTGGGAACAAGCTCTTAAAAACAATTTCAGAAAAACAATTTGTCAGCAAGATATATACTCTCTGCTTTATACAGATAGTAAAATCAAATACCAATTCATTAAATACAAGCTTCTTGATTCTTTGTCCTCTATTTAAAAGAGAACACTGAAACGCATATTCCTCCTACCTGACTGTGACCAAAGCAGAAATGCACAACCTGTAATAAAAGAAGATGCAAAGCAGCATCTGAAGAAATGTAACAATTTCAAGTTAGCAGGTCCAGATAATTAGCTGGGAAGTTCTCTGAACCACTGATAACAAGTTTTTAACAACAACAACAACAAAAATCAAATGGAATTCTCATGTATGGAATATTCCCTGTGTATTTGCAGTGTTTACAAGTGGTAAAAGTGGTGGCAGGGAAACTAGATCAGAAACTGGTCAGCCTTATGCAAAGCCCAGAGCAGTGATCTTGTAGCTGACAACAGAGCTCATCAGTGCCAGTCTGCAACCAAAGCGCAATAATTGAGGCTTTCCCAGTAAGCTGGTCCTGTTAAAACAGCCTGTCAGCTTTTTCAAAAAGATACACAGCAGCTTGATAGAGACAGCTGTGTCAGTACAGCCCATTCTGGCTTCTTCAAGGTATTTAATTTAAAATGAAAAATTTGCATGTGAAGGATTGCAAAGAATCAATTAAACATTTCCAAAATTTGCTTAAGAGACCTGCCAGCATACAGGTAAGGGCAGACCAGTGGCTGGTAAATCTACACAGGACTCATCTTTAAAATGTGCAGCGTTTATTTATGACAGAAGCTGGTGCATTGGTAGAGTTATCTGGGTGGTCACAATCTAATCAAAGGAATCTTAATACCACAGATGCAAAGCGGTACATCTGGAGAAAAAGAAAAGGATAAGGGATCACCTTTGACAACAGTTGCTCAGAATGAGAATGGCCTTAAAGACCGCTGAAAACTCATGCTTCAATGTGTCCCTGGTGCTGTGCTGAGAAAAGGGATATATGGAACAGTAGAATATTAAGTGATTGTAAGAAAAGCTTTGCCACTGAGGAGTGAACTGACACAGCTATCAGACACTGCCATTCATGGTCCTATAGCCGATCAGAAACTGGAAAGAGGATCACAAAAATAACCCAGGACTGGAGAAAAAAAAAAAAAAAAAAAAAACTTAAGGATGAAGGAACTCAAGCTATTCAACTTAATGAAAAGCAGATTGACAAGAGACTTGATCACTGCATCAGTGAACAACTACATGAATAAGATACATGACTGCACAGAGTTGGCTGCATTGTGAATAAAAATACTAGACAGAAGGTGAAACTGTGCAAGTTCAGCTTTGAAATATGACACAATGCCATTGAATAAGGTTAATGACACACTGGAAGAAACAAGGCTGTAAACACTCCTTAGCTTATAATTTTTGAAACTTAATTAAATCCTTTTTTTTAAGATAAATTTTAATCCATCTTCCATGAAATATTACACAGCCTACACGTTCTTGAGGTTATAGATGAATACGGCGGCCTTGTCACCACAAGGAAGGGATGATTTTCATCACTGTAAATTTATGAGAATTTAAAAATTGGAAGGGAAATTAACAGTCCTGATTTTCTAAAAGGATATATTTGACATGGTAAATCTTTCAAGTTGTTCTTATTGTAGGTTAAAGAAACCTTCTATAAACTGTTGAAAGGAAATAAACAATATGAGAAAAGTACACTTTTATGATTATTTATTACATTTTTATTTAATAAGCCAAACACTGAGTAGTAAAGAACCCAGAAAGAGGAAGCCCATTATCACAAGCCTACAAGGAGCAGATAAAATCAGCAGATCCTCAAATCACTTTTATGCTGGAAAATATATTTTTCTATATTCCCACCTGTAGTAAATTCAGCCTGCTCCTAGATTCATGGCTAATGCCTGGTGAGGCTACATTTAAGCAACAGGAGAAGACAGACAGATATTTGGTTCAATACTCCAAAACAATACAGATTTTTTGTTAAACGTCACAGCCTACATCATGTCCTACTAGCGTAAAATCCAACTGTAAATTCTAGCACTAACACTAGTTATTGAGCAGGTGGCCTACCTTCTTTCTTCAGACAGCTTCCATTCAAGGATACGTTTTCAAACTGCCCCAAATTCTACAGTGTTTTTCACAGTGATAAAAGGGCTAACCCAAAGCAGCCTATAGAACAGTGTGAAATTAAAGTAATACTTTGTCCATTGCCTTAGTAATTTCCACTGCAAAAAGCGCTCTGCACACTGAGTCATCTTTTTCAGTAAGATAAAAACTTTTTTTACTATTTTTTACTATTTTTTTTCCTTTTGTGGATATAAATCACACTCAACAACAAATACAACAGAATGTAATCCACAGTAATTCAATCACCTCAGCAGCCTGAGGCAAGGTCCTCATCAGAAGACCTAAGGGATTTGGAGATAATATTATTACAGCTGTTGCCAACTCATCTCATTTCTGGAGAAGCCCGGTTTGGCTTTTTTCCAGTCTTGGTGTAAATTAGAACAAGGCTGTTTCACATACACACTATCTTCACATCGCTCTTTCAAAGACTTTTG
The DNA here is from genome assembly GCA_011076525.1 of Nettapus auritus. NCBI lineage: Eukaryota > Metazoa > Chordata > Aves > Anseriformes > Anatidae > Nettapus > Nettapus auritus. The sequence continues at coordinate 3,077,760 of CM021774.1, forward strand.
CCAGTAAAAGTAAACAAAGTATGAGCAGCTTCAGAACATCTCCTCCCATACTACGACAGGCACTCAAAATCAAAACAAAGCAAAACCCGGTATATCAAGAACAACAAAAAAAAAAGGTGGTATTTGAGCTGGTTGTACCAAGTATTCCCCTGCCACACATCCCTCCCAAAGGGAAAGACTCCAGAAGTCTATTGCCAGCAGTTATCCTGGTCATAGGGTTGGATTGAGTTGAGGGTTTGTATGAGCCATATGGAGACAGCAAATAATATATTCATCCAGAGGTCCACTCTCAGCTTGGCATGTTTGACAGGCTTTTAAGTCAAAAGAAATGCTTTGTTTTGTTCTGTTTAACTATATGCAAAGTGTTATTTAAAAAAACAAACAAACAAACAAAAAAAAAAAAAAAAAAAAAAAAAAAAACACCATTGTCAGGTGTAAACTCCCATTCCTCAAAAGGCTTTGTCAGAAGACGGTATCACTACAACAAACCTCAAACACTAACATGTCCAAGCCCCAGACGCTAACAGACATTCATTATGGAGAAATCATCTCATAAAAAGTGTTCGGAAACACATTACACAAAAAGTGGCGATGATAAAATATTAAAGGAAATTGCAGAACCTGCTCCCACAGGCAGGAAAATTACTTCTTTTCCAGGAAAATGTGTATGCTTGCTATTTAATTTGAGGTACTCTGTCATTAACAGCGACATCCTGGATTTCCAAAGTCATAGGAATACTCTGCTTGCTGTTGAATATGAAAAAGATTGTTCCCATTTTGCCTTTCTAGCTAGAGCTGCCTTTGTAAACCTCAACTTTCATCTGCTTTATTGACTCGCTTGTGTTATTCAAACACCACAAGTAAAGATATTTACTTTAATATTGCTACATAATTTGCAGTGTCAGACTGTAAAAATAATGACGCTGTTATAGAACAGTCCAGGAACTCAGCTATAATGGAAAAATAATAACCAGGCTGACTTGAGAGACACATTCAGTGGATGCTTAGAATTAATATCCTCTAAAACCAGTATCTGGACATAAACAGCAGAAAATCCATACACCCATTTCACTTACTCTGGATGTTATTTAAGGTATCTGTGATTTTTCTCCTCCCACGTTTTCTTACAGTCTTTCCACACCTTCACATTATACGTTAACATGTCAATAAAAGTATGACAAAAAAACAGAAGGTCCTAATTTAATGGAAGAGGATGCAAGAAGGGGTGAAAAAGTAAATTTTAATCTGTCTTTCTGCTAATCTGCTGCTGAACTACCAATTCAAAGGGGTACAGTTCAGATTTTTTAAGAGAATTGAATTTTAATTGAACTAATTAGGATTTGATACTTTAGAAAATACATTCTTCAACCCAAATGGGAAAATAGATATTTCCTTTGTAAATTAACTGTCCAAAATATACCATTCGTTAATCCCATTACGACCTACTAATGGCAAGTTGATGAGATATTTATTCAAATAAGATTTGGACCACTTGTCTTTTTAAAAGCCAACATGTGTCAGTTCTCTTAGGAGCAAAACTTTTTCCTGGATAACAGGTATGTTAGAAAATATATTTCCTGCTGAAAAAAAAATAAAAAATAAAATAAAATAAAATAAAATAAAATAAAATAAAATAAACTGTTATTGTAACAGCTTTAAAGTACATGGAACTCATCTCAGACTCACAGCCCAAGTTCTACAGTCTATTATACTGAATACATTTAAATTACAATGCTATAAAAATTTTAATGCTGAATGAGAAAAATAAGGTGACGTTACATCAATAGTACCAGCTTTAGTATTCAAACTTACTGCATTGTTTTTATTGTGACATATTTTCAGGATGTAATTTGATTTGTTTAATTTTCTACTTAAACCTAAGTAATTTCCATGTACTCATTCCATCATACAAAGTGTTTTACTATAAAAGATATACATATATTAAGTTTGAATAGAAAAAGATTTTATTTCATAAATAAAACTGATATCCTTAGATTACTGAAGATTATTGTGACATCTTTACACAGGGAATAAAAGTAATTTAAGCATAAAAATCCTTATTTTCTTCTGATCTCTCAAGACATAAATGTGCAATTAACTTGCACTGCATTTAAGAAAAAATACATCTGGGTTCTACTCTGTTGGACAGGGTGGGATTTGGGTTCAAGCAGAAAGTTGTGTATTCGAAACACTGCACAAGACTGCTAGGCACCAGAAAGTCCAATGGAAGAGCTGTAATCCTGCTGCAGCTGCTGTGAACACAAAGGTGATGCACAGGAAACTGCCAAGAGATCCGAAAACTGTCAGTAGATCTGAGATGCATTTCCAAATTAATATTCATTTCTTATATAGTGGTAAAAGAAATTTAAATATCTCGATTCATAATGCATTTTGGGTCTTTAGACATGGCCACAAAGTAAATCTTTCAAATGTTTTAAATGGGATTTATATTGATTAAAATACTAGCAGCGTTCAGCCTGCCTACTCTCGCAATAGCTTTGTCTAGAAGAAAATGGGAAGGTATTTTTTGTCTAATAAGAAATAATATATTCTTGCACCTCTAATTAATTCAGAATTGATTGATGGGAAAATTAAACCTTGGACAGAAAGCAATTGTGGATTTTTTAGCCAATAGGGAAACACTGCAAAGTGACGGTGTGCAGGCAGCTGTTGCTATGGGAACTGTTTCACAACCTTAAATGTGACAGCAAGTACCAGGTGGCTGCTGTAATGAGACTTTAAGATAATTACGAAATGTAAATAAACTTTCCTGCCGAAGTGACTTAGCAATAAGGATGTACTGAAACCAGGTATCGCCGCCGAGCCTGAAGGACGTCACCTCTCTGGGTGATGTGCTGGGGAGGAGGCGCAGCACGACAGCGGCCAAGGTGCAGCTCCTGAGCCACATGGACCTCCCGAGAGGCCAAGCGCTGCTCAACAGCCCCTGCCCGAGGGAAGGAGCCCTGCTGGGCTGTGGGGTGGGACTTACAGAGCGTGGGAGATGGTCAGCAAAGAAGGAAATGTTCCTGGGAGAAATAAGATGCAGAACAGCCACCAGACTTCACCTTTGGTCCCTCACCTTCCACAGCAGCCATCGAGCTCCAGCCTCCCAGGAAGGACTCCTTTGCTCTCTCCACCAGCTGCAGCATGGGAATCCCATGTACATTGCTGGCTGGCAATCAGACTGTGCAGGAAGGAAAGGCTGAGGACCTGTTCGCTGTTTAGCATTTCTGGAGCACTGCATAGCTTAGAGATGGACACAGCTGAGAAAAAATTTTGGGAAGCACAGACAGAGAATCCAAAAGCACCAAGGCCCTTAGCGCTGTGAGTTAGGGGATTATTGCAGAAAGGATTAGCCTGAAGAGGGCACATCTCCTGGGTCAGGACACAGCAATGCTGAAGGAAGGGAAATAAGGAGCATGGTGTTGCAATGCAGAGGAATTACGGAGGCAGCATTACAGCTGTTATTTATACGGTGTAGAGAGTTGTGTAAGACAACTTACACGATAATGGGTTGGGGGAGAAGTTCAGAGTATAGTAGGGACATAAAGGAAGAAGTAGATTTTGGATACATAAAGACTGAGCAATGACATCATGAAAAAATGAAGGAAAGTACCAGTAAGCTGTGCTCCGTATTCAAAGGAGCCCAGCTGCAAGGACCATTTTCCAGCTACAAGTATGCATTTCCATATTTTATCACCAAGGAATGCCCATAGATCCAGTTTAACATTTGGTTCCTGGAGGAACGGAAAACAAAGCAAACCAGCTTGTCACAGGCTAGGGGAATTGCACAGTACTTCCAGGATTGCTTCTGCACTGGATGCACCCCCCAGCCATGGCCTGCCCTGCTCTCTTTCCTGGTCCCTGCCAGGGGACCCTGCACACCCAGGAGTCACAGTGGCACTGCTCTTGCACGCACTGCCTGAAGCAGGAAGACCCATAGTTGGATTTTTTGCCCTTGAAATGTGTTGAAAAGCAAAGAACTAACTAACATCAACAAACTAACTAACAGGCTCACACACAAGACAAGACAGAAAGCTAGAGTAAATATGATTGGAAACTTCACCAATGGAAATTTTACATGATTCAAGTGTAGAGGAGGTTAGAAAGGAAGAAAAAATAAGGGTTGATTATTTATTTATGTATTAGCACAAAGGAACACTTAGAAAGAGAGTATCAGTTACATACACTGGAACAAACACAAAAATTTTGGTCTATAACAACATGGCCGTCTTGAAAACAGCTCCTTTTTGTAAGCATTTATTCTTAAAGCGCAGAATTCCATACTGTTTAAATAGCAGTTGGTCATTTTGCTAGATTTTTTTAGGTAATTTATAACATTTGAAATCTAAATGATTTATTATTGCATTTGCTCTACAATGTTCACAACATGATCATCTGAAATACCTTTTTAATGCAAAAGATCTTATTATATGCCATCTTTAAACTGTTAACTGAAGTCTTCAGTACTGGCCCACCTTCTGAAGCATGCTAAGAATTGGTAACACCTAGTATCTCCCAGTGCCCTGCCAGTATTAGATATCAAAACTAACCCACTGTGTTTCTAAGGTATTTCAGAAGATTTATAATTCCCTTATTTTTGCATCAAAATGATAGACTTCAATCTCCAAGGGTCCACCTTTTGAAACACTGGCCAGTAACTGGCTCTGTGGAATCCTGAGTTGCTGACTCAGAGCCCACTGCTGAGAAGCTGGGGCATTTTGGTAGATAAACGTTTACGGACTTTTATCTAGAAGACTAGAAAGTTTCTCTTCTGAAATTTAGCTGTGACACCTTCGGGTTCCCTAGCTATTCAAACCAGTGGTCAGAAATTCTGGACACATATGCTGAAAACCATCGCAGAGCCACTTCTCTCACTCCAAAGGAAGAAGGTGGTTTCCTGTAACACTGACTTCACCTTTATCAAGGGTATCCTACTCCAGATAGGCAACATCATGGGAAGCTCAGTCCTACCTGTGCTTACTCTCCCTGCAGCACAAAAGGATCACTTTAACTAGCCTGAAGGGATAGGTCCTCAGATGACAGCGGTTGCAATCTCCTGGTGTTGTCAGACATTTCTAAGCCAAGTCTCACAATATTAATGAGCTGACATCAGAAGAAATGCTTTATGAAAAACAAACCCACTTAAAACTTATGCAAGAAAAAAGGTACTCATCTCTACATAGCTCTCCAGCTACAGACACCAGCTTTCCACTTTCTCTAGACAGTCCATGTTTGCTTCCTGCATAAATTTATTTCTTATTTCAGTCACATGAACTCCAAGTAACTCAAATGATTGCATTTATTGAAATACATGCAACTGCTTACAGTAGGATTCGTGTTTCTAAGAGGTCTGTGCCTTGCATTCCAGACACAACATCAAAGGCATTGTACAGCACAGTATCAGAAGGTCAAGTACATGTAACCTTGACAAAGAGCCAACATTTAAAAAAGCAGAAAGCACATTCATATGTCCCTGTAGTGCTGGCAGGAGTGGGAGGAGGATGTGCAATGGAGAGTATTCATTTATTTCAATTATTGTCTGCTTTCCCTAAATCAGTTTTGACAAGAATCACATTTCATAATATCCATTATTCTCTCAACCTTGTTGCTTTCAGTTCTCTCTCTCTCCATATTAACAAGTTCGTCGATGTCTCCACAAACCACATCTCCTGCTGCCTCTGGCAAAGAATAAACCCTGGGCTGGATGGCCCAACAACCCTCACACGTTCCACTAAAAAGCAACAAGTGGTGCTTTTCCCTTTGAGCACAGGAGTGCTACAAAGGGTGGATGTTTTTACCTCCCTATCTCACAGAAATGGAGAGCACTGGCCCATGCACAGTCAGGAGACTGGCCGGTAATATCCCTGAATGATTCACATTATTTTAATGCTGCATAAACATATAGCAATAAAAAGGTAGGAAGAGGCCAGAGATCATTTCTGCCAAAACAATTTTCATTGAAGAAAAAATAAATATTTTCCAATTCCTATTACAAATTGTTAAAAAGTTTCACTTACCTCAAATACATTGTGACCCTTGTATCCTGATATCTTTGCATATAGCAGAGTTATGGGACTCATAAGCTACTTATAATTTGCTTGCTTCTATATACAAAGCTATAAAACATTTTATGTTTTCAATATCTATAAATGGCAGAATTCTACACTAAAGAGAATTACTCATGAATTAGGCTATTTTACTAATTGAGGGAACATACCTTTCTACTGTGATGCTGTCAGGAACATAGCAATAGAGAAACTTCAATTCACACTGAAAAAAAAAATAAAAAATCAGGCTTTAAAAATGTGCTGAAAAAGTGAAAGACAATCCCAGCAGACAGTATATTCTACAACCATTATGAAGATACCATTTAGTTTGAATGTAGCTATTATGTTTTTTTTTTCCTGCTCTCTTTCCATTTCTCACCTTGTGAAGGTCCATCCTCAATAAAAAACACTAACAGCAACAATCATTCCACAAATTGCTTTTCATTTAGCATAATGACATTTTTCACCAGAGAAGATCTATAGTTTTGTCATAGCTTTTCTGTGAATACCTTAAACATTCAAACATTGACATGACCACAACATCTTCCATAACAATTTGCTTATTTAAATTTAGCTCCCAACAAGGGAGAGACTTTCCTGCCATTGGGTTTTCTTTTGCAGAGGCAAATGAAAAAGGGAGGACACAATATATGACATGATGTCCCGCTGATGAACGCTGATTTCTCCTTTTAACTGCATCAGTTATCACACACCAATAAATGAGAGTGAAATTACCTCTCACTCATTTGACAATTTTCCATTTGTTTTGTTATCTAAATCCTGGTAATTCAATAGATCTCCCAAGTTTTAGAAAAACAAGAGCCAAAATATTGTCTCTGAAGCAGAATGAATTACGGCCTTCTCTGCCTTTGTTTCAGTGCTTTTCAGAACCTATTTAATATTTGATGTTCATAGCCAGTGTCACCCAATCTCAAAATGGAGAAAATCCCTGTTTTCATGGATTTCGGTTATCCAATTAATTTGCTTCTGACATTAAAGGTTAAATTGCAGAGAGAGCTGGGAGTTTTATTCAACAATGGAGAGTGAGAAAAGATTTTTAATGCTATCCAAAGCATCAAGAGTCTTATGACAGATATATATTGATCAAAATTATTTATGTGGTATAATTAATTCAGCAAGCCATCAAGCATGCAGGTCATTATTTGTGCGTAAGCCAACCCCAACAGGGAAAGCAGAAATTTGGTTAATACAGAATAGCCATAGTAACCTCGGAGAAGGCCAAACTGATAGCAAAAAATGATACGGGAGCACTAAAATAACAAAAGATCACAGATGAAGTTGAAATGCACGAGGAAAGGAGAATTAAAACTGGATTTACAGAAGGAAAATCATGACCTTTTATTTTTTCTTCACTACTGAAATGGTAAGTATAACACTACAAGAGAAAAGTATCTGAGCCTCTGAAAAGCATCTGGTGCTGTTTTACCTGACAGATTCATTTACAAGGTTGGGAGGTCAGCAGACAGAAGAAGAAATGTGGAGATGCACAGAATATAACATAAGGACAAACATTTTCACACATCAAAAAGCACACAAAACACTGAACTGGATCTGTGTTGAACGTAGCTAATGTGACATCAAAAACACTTTCCTTTATAAGTGCCTAAACAATGATACCGTGTGGTTCTGCAAGGGAAACGACTTTGTTATCTAGAAGATACGCCTCAAAGTTCGTAGACCATAATTTAACTTTTTCTTAGTGTGAATTAGACACTCGAGATGATGACAGTGCTAACACACGGAAATGACAAATTTCTCAGTTGTTTGCAGTTTTGCTTTCCTGCATCCTCATTAGCTCTTACGAGCCTGTGCAAGATACTTTTGGAAAGATCACATAGTTCAATATCTGATCTTTCCCTTGGGATGTTTCTGCCACTTATTTTTGAGATGATTCTCATATTTAATTCAGTTTGCCAGAAGACATTTAGATTTGTGTGTCTCAACCCATATAAATTGCAAATAGAAATAGGCAAACACTGCAGCATTCTGTGTGTCCTCCAGCCCCTTCTCTCCTGGTTGCCTGTCTGTAAGTCAACGTTCTCTGCTAGTGTTAAAGGTTCCCACGCAGACTGCAGTTTTCTTCCTACACATTCCAACTTCACCTAATATCCTAAACTCTCAATGTTTCAACAGATGGAGCTTGAATTCCGTGTTATTTTAGTACAGTTTATGTTTCTTAAAATCGTTTGCCCCACAGAAACAATTTTATTCAATCATTTCCAACATGGAAAGAAAAGTCAGTGCAATGAAACATTTTCCAAGTACAAAAATCAAAATCTATTTAGAGGATAAAAGTGCTTTGTGTACACAATCTCACTATGAAAACCTAACATCTAAATACGAAACGTAAGTAACATCTATTACAGTAATACTGCAGCCTTGGCAAGGAGCTTTGTATAAAGCAGCACATTTCACAGACTGCCTTTGCCACACTTTCTACCTCATGTCACACTATTTATACTTTGTGAGTTTTGTTATAGAAGAAAACAGTCCAAAAAGCATACGCATCATGGATTTTTCTCGCTTGACAGACACGAGGGTTCTCATTATTGTTATTCATGATTCCCAGGGGAGAACTATTACAGCAGTCAGATATCAAGATATGTGTAAAATCCATGGCCATATTTGCCAATCATAGCAAAACAAGCAGAAATTGTACTGAATTGGTTCTGGTGAATCAACAAATCGGTAACATTTCACGCAGCAGAAAATTCCAGTTCGTTAGTTACAGGCACAAGATTGCTGGATTAGGAGGATGGAAAGCCCACCAATGTCACGCTGAAAACTCCACATAAACCAAATACCATCGACTGTGAGTTTGACTTCTAGTTTGCTTTCTGTCTCTGTAAATGGAAGGTAACGCCAGGGGCGTAGATGAAATAAAAAGTGCCTTCTATCTGCTGCTAATCCAACTCCATTGAAGTCAATTAGCTAAACCAATCTGAATTTGCTCCAGGGTATTACCACTTCAGACTTGTCTTTTTAAATAAATCAAGTATTGTTAAAGACAGAGTTCAATAATATTACACTGTGGTGATTTGGGATATATAATAAAGATGTCAGCTCACAAGTGTATTTCTGAAGTGACAGACCTAACAACATACTCCAACCAATGAAAAGGGGTGAAAGCAAATACAAAGAAAACCATTTGAATTCACAGATTTGCTAAGTTTATAAAATAGATTTTATGCACACCGCAATACCCAGAGAGAAAAATCTTGGATTTTTTAAAATTAATTGTCAGCAAAAAATTACTATTATTATATTCTATCAAATTACGAAGTATATCTGAAAATATTATATTAGCAAAATTAGTCTTTCAGTTTTGTCTGTTAAAGACAAAAGCTATAAAGACAAAGATATGAACTAATCCATTCTTCTCCGATAAATTAAAAGAAATGAAAAGGCAATCCACCTGAAAAGATTACCATGAAAAGCACACAAATGTTTGAATAGGCAAACTCAGCTGCCATTGCAGTTATCCTGGACGTCCGGATGCTGGATGGAGAGAGGCAGATAGAAACCCCCAGGAAACCTAAACCCCTAAGAAATCTGGGTCCGGGGGTATTCAAAGATTATTATGCACATTCTATGTGCAATACAAAATTCCTTATTTGCCATATCACCAATCAAACAAACAGGTACTTCTGCTCAACAGTTTTTTCCATTGACTCTTCAAACCTCATGCCAACAAAATCAATAACTAAAGAACAAACATTTGTCCCTTCACTGCTTCTTTTTCAAGCCTCTGTCAGTAATGTGGTGCCAGGCAGGCAGAGTGGATGCAAATGTAGATCCTTATGAACAATCATGAAAAGATTAAATGCATTCAGCTGTTATTTCTAGGTTTTAGTGGGAATTCCAAGTTCAGCTCTTAAGAATTTAACTCTGAGAGATAAATTGAAAGGAGAAAATTCAGATGTGAGGTCTTGGGCCCAAATTGCTCGCAGGTAATTAGGAGAAGTCCACAACTGCAGGTACAGTGCTACACCTTTCAAAGTGTACCTGGCACTGAATGCTTAATGGTGCTGAAAGCTCTAACAGAAAAGTTCAGCACGAGGACTCTAATTCTACTTTTCAGACTGCCCTACTCTGTAGTATCGTGGGGGCTGGTGGGAAGAGCTTAAACAAGCTCTTTGCTGCAATGAATAGCAATGAGTTTGGTACCTCCTACAGACAGACCAGCTCATTAGGCAGAAGAGCTGAGCAAAGCAATGTTATTTTAAAGTTCAGTGACTGAGGAACAACCAAAATGATGTGGAATCCCAGCGGTAATGAAGAAAGAAGATCTGATTCAAGTATGCCTACACAACTTCTGCAGTCCAGAACCTGTTTCAGCTCACCCACCTGGCCACAGTGCCTGCTCTTCCCAGGGGCCCAGAGCAGCCCAGGACAGCAGCCTTTCCCCAGAGGGGCTGTGCTGGGTCTCTGCAGGTCTGACCACCTTAGCCCAGGTTTTACTGACATTTGTAATTCAACTGTCTTGACCTCCGAGAACAACTGAAATGTGGATTTTCTCTGATTGTTAACACGTAACTTCTAGTAATGCCTTCAGTGAAGACCTTTCATTTATAATTGTTGTAGGTTCCACGTCCTTAATCCAAAGCACAGAACTGAGATTTCTTCAGAACTTTGCGGTTCCGTATTTTCGTTAACAACTTCCTTTGGGGAGCTGGGGAGTTTTCAGTAGTTCTGCTCTGCAAACAGGGTGTGGACCTACAACACCCTAAATGTCCAAAGCAATTAATGTAGGAGCCAAAACTAAGATTAATAAAAGTATAATAATGTTTTAGCTGAAAACCTGGTATGTTTCCTACAGCCATTTTCTTCACATCCAGAAATGTTTTTCCTAGCCCAACAATTCCACAAAAATACAGTTAATGTCATTCAGCAACGGCTGTCTCCCTGACCTTTCTTACCTGCATTAACTTCTCCTGATTTAGTCTGCATTTTTATAGGCTGAAATGCCTAGGAGGTGTACATAAGTGGCTATAAATAACCATTTCCAATTATTCTTTCTTTGACCTTTCTGTCTCACATTCTCGCCAATGTTTCCTGCCAGGGCAGACAAGTGACAATTTTGTCAGTAGCATTTTGGATGTATTCTCTTCTCTCATTTATGCTCTTTGTTTTTGCTGTGCAAACTAACTCAGTAAACCCTTCCAATTAAATTATACACCTTCTTTTTGTTAATCAAGATCTAGTGCTGCACAAGCAGCTTCAAAATTATAGCTTATATAAACACCTTCTGTACACAGACCCACACAGTTCATCCATCTTTTCTCTTATTTAACCCTGCTACACACTTTCCATCGTATCTTTCTGACCTTGTTTTATATGGCCAGATAAAAGTTCAAGAGTCTTCTATAACATTTAAAAGTTTCTATTCATTAACCACTATCAGCATACACTGATATGTTTGAAACATCCCCTACTTTTCTAAGAAAAAGGTATTTTAGTGTTCAACATACAAATGCATAGAACCTGAATTGCATGGAGGAATTAGTGAAAATCATTGCCCCTGCAGGTGTTGCAACCGGATTTTCAGTAAGAAAATGATACTGAAGCTGTAGTTTGCAATTAGAAATGTGTTACTTAAAAAATTCAACACATATAAAGCCTCGATATTAACCAGTGCTGCAAACACAGTCTGGTTTGTTACCAGCTGCAGCAGAATATAAAGCAATGACGGAATATTTTTGAATCAGAGCTTGAAAGCAGAGGAGTGAAGTTATTTGCAAGTTTTTCTACACAGCAGCTCTAAAACTCATCTTTGCAAACTTAACCATCTAAATACATACCTACTATAAAACTATACTACACAATTATAGTTTTTAGTGAAAAGCTTATTCAACGTTTGCAAAAGGAGACAATTTTCTAACCATTTACCATTTGGAACAGTCTGTGGAAGCAGAAGTCAGAAATATGTACCACAGGTTGCCCTGGGGGGACAGAGATGATGTAAGGGTGGGGAAGTTACCAGGTTTGACTTGAAAAAGGATTTACTTACTGATTCCCACTTTCTTTTCTGCATCCATTAATACTGCACACACTCACACCAATGGCTGTTAAACATCCATATGCAGCCAACCAAAGATGGCATCCATCCAACAGAGGTAAAAACATCCTGTTTGGGTAAAACAGAAGTTTTAACCTTATGGTCTGTGGACTCCTGGCAGAGAATCAGCAGTATTTATAAAAATGTAACAAAGAGCCAAAAGCCCATTCTCAGTTGGTTTAAACTTGCAATGCAAGAAACCAACCTTCACTTTAAAAACATCAGTGGCTCTCCAGTGGAAAAAGCTTGGAAATCAGTGATACATCAGGAAAGACTCACAGTCCTTCAGACAGAATATTACATTTTTTCCACTAACATTATGACTGCAGAATGTAAGCAGATAATCGATCAGAATTTGCCTATGAAATTGTCCTGATTCTTTGGCAGTACGTACTGAGCACTTCAAACCACATCCACCAGATCCTAACCCCTATTACTGTTATTTAAATTTACACACACTCTGCACTGATTATATGATATAGTTATCACACTTGGCATACTTATAGGAAAAAAGTTACAAAAGGTAAATAAGACCTATAACATTTTCTTTGAAAGTTCTGGACAAAGCTGTAACTGATGGATTAATCTTGAAAAAAGTTACCGCAAATGTTTGAGGACTTCTGTAGTTTAATTTTACATCTCCAAATCCCTGACCTAACTAGAAATCTATATACTCCGAACTTCTTTAATGATTGCTTTTAGCATTCGTCAAGTTTTTTCCTCTAGGACCATGGTCTATTGGATGATCACTCTTTTTTTTTACAGTGATATTGCACTGTTGGTAGAAGACCAGGAAGAAAGAAAACCAGGAAAGTCAGGTTTGGCTTCGCTCCTCAGCTGATTAACAGGCAAAGCAAGAGGCCAGCTTACAGATCCATGTTCACCCTAGACACCACCAGGGTTTAAGCTTCCTGTGAAACTGTTCCAAGGCTACTTTATAATGAATGCAACTCATGCATTTCTTCAACTTCAGAATACTTTTAAATTATTTATTGTGCACGTTTTTGAAATCTCTGATTTAAGGTCCTGTAATAGTGAATCAATCTGAATGGGAGACCTTCCACAAAACCAGAAGTGTTACGTGGGTTTATGCTAATAATTTATAGTAAAGGTTCTTTCTGTCGGGGACTAAGTAGGGAGACCCAGAAGACCTCAGGGAATACATACAAGAGATGACATTCTGCCCACAGAATAAAGCCTGAGGCCTTGACATTTTCTCATCATTAAGATTTCATGGAGCCATTTGTAAGAGTCAGGAACACCAGCCTTTACATATTGGCCCAGCTCCAACAACTTCAATTCACCTTTGACTTTGAAATATGTTCCTATCAAAAAAAAAAAAAAAAAAAAAAAAAAAAAAAAAAAAAAAAAAAAAGCAAGCTTTGTACAAAATTCTTACCACCTCTTCTTTTCTTGGTGTCCTGCTTTTTTGTGGAGACCCAGAGATTCAAACCTGTACATTTTGACTTCAAGATCAAAACTAAGCTTTATTGCTTTGCACCCCTCTCTACTGGAAAGGCCATGACGTGCAGATGCATAACCATAACCGGCACTGCTTTCTCACTACAGGATGGTCCACGGAGCTGCTCTCAGTCACACTCAGATTATTTCTATTAAAGCAATGGGTTACGTTTGCTCCTAGTAAGGGAAGTATAACTCCAAACTGCTGGTGAAAGGAGCCATAGGAAAACAAAGCCTCTGAAGTTTATTTCCCAGAACAGGAAGGCATAGGAAGAAGGATTTGATGAGTTCCAAAGCAGAGGGAGAGAAGACTGTGTTCAGCCCTTTTCCAAGATGCTGCCAATAGACTTGTAGAGAGGAAAATCATCTGTCAATAAATATTAACACATGAACTCAAATTATGAGTAACAGTTTAGTAACATAATCTAAGCAGGCTGGCTAGAGGCTGTGAACTGCAAATTCAGTTGTTCTTATTACCATTTTGAGATTTGCATTTCCTCCATCCATCCTTCCTGCCTCCTTCATATGGATTCTTTAAAAATCTACAGAGAAGTGTCTCACTGCTGGTACACAGAGCTTTGGAATGAAATTACCAAATTCTTCCAAACAAAGCTACAAGAAGGATACATGCAAGTTTGGTCATAATTATTTTGTTCTTTTATAATTATATAGTTCTTTTTCGTGGTTTTTAATAATAAATATTGTTATTAGAGCAGAAAGAGAACTCCAGGAATTCCCATGGATTTCTTCTTTGCCCTCTGGCCCCTCCACAGCCAGGGCCTGCATAATCCTTATCTGCTGCTGGGTTTCATTGTAAGATTTTAATTTGCAGAGGGTAAATTTGAAGTTGCTACGAATTGATGCAAAACCCTCTACTTTCAAAACACTTCTGCTGCAGTCTGGAAGTCACCTCTTCCACAGAGCAGTAACGGCTCACTTTGCTGTAACAGCCTTAAGAATATTGCCTTGTGCAACATGTACTCTCCGCTGCAGTCTTCAGAGCTACTCACAGAGCAAGGAAGACTGAGCCTGAGGTGTCCTACACAAAGGTCATACAGCACATCTGTGTCCAGATTGGGCAGACAGCCCAAACTTCTTCCAACTGCATCCTTTTAAGCTTTAATTTCTGAACTATGCCTCCTCTCACCGTGACATTCAAAGTCTTCAGAGCTCTTTAAAATATTGATATGGTACATTAATTTCTAAAATATTTGGGATAATATATATTGTGCAATGGTACGCATACAAAGTACAAGTCAAAACAAGAAGACAAAGTCCATTCATATGGGGCACTGGAGTCAAAAGCAGTACCACTTAACAAGTAGCTCTGTGTCACAGTTAATGCCAGGGTGCTCTGGCAAAGCCATTTAACCGAAGGTAGGGAACTCCAGAATTGCACAGCACACAGTAGGGGTCCATGCAGCCCTCCCAGCACCGGGCAAGCGCTCACACGCTCCCAGAGCCAGCATTTGGAATACACAGCTCAGGGGTCACTGTTCAAGTCACACATTAGTTTTTAAAGTGTTCTCATTGACTTACTATTTTCTCAGACATGCACAAAGAAAAATCCTTAAATAATTATTTTTATATTCCTTCTTGAATATGCAATTTAGGGCTGTCTAATGCTAGAGACTAACCTGTTCCCCGTGAAGGGCCACTCTGCATCTGCTGCAGTCTGCTGCTTTGGCTGATGACCAGGACACTTCTGTCTGCTGCATCCACTATTGGCACCTCAGCTTTTCACCTCATTTCTTCCCCTGTACCAATAACCTCAAAGAATGTTTCTCTATGACATCCAGCACTGAAATCATTTTGAGATTTCTTGCAAGTGGGATTTCTTGCAACTTCACTGCCTACTTGGGATAAGTATGTCACACAACCCCCCACCTTCGTAGCTCGCAGATGGCAACATCAAGTGAAGAAGAATGCGTGCAGAACTGTAACAGCACAGATCCCTACTTCTCATCATCACAGGCAAGAGGGAAGATCTCACAAACAGTGTGTCCTGCTAAGGCAGAATTATTGCATAAAGTTTTTATCCCTATTGCTGAAAAACAAAGGATTCTGGACATCAGAGAATATTAACTAAATTAGAACATCGAGAAACCTGTCAAAAAAGCTGACTTCAACCATTCTGCAGAGCAAGTTCTCCTCTTCACAGCTCCCCATGTTGGCAATGAGTGTAAAAAAGTAAAAAGTTCTCACAGTTCTGTCACCTAAAGTTACAACATGGGAAAACACAAGGAATATTACTCAACAAATCTCTGTGGGCTGCCAAATTGAAAAAGGACAATGCTGTCCTTTGTTTCATTGGATTTCTATATCTCCCTCCTTTAATAGGAGATCTTTTGGGTGGTTCAAAAAAAAAAAGTACACCTGAGAGGATTAATTACCTGCCAGTAACATCAGTTGTTCCAGGTGTGCTGCTTGTGTGATTTCTCGTCCTGTTCTCTGCCGACTCCACAAGCTGAAGACAATACCATCCATCCCCATTCCCCCATCAAAGCCTAAGAGAGTTGGTATGTCTGAAGAGAGTTTCAGTCTAAGACTGTGTCTCCAAAAGCTATTTCCTTCTGCAAAATTTATATGTAAGTTTTTTTCAGTTGAAATACTGTTAAAAGGTACAGCCCACCTCAGTCGTCAGTTTGTCTGTCTCTAGCACTGCATTCTGCCACACAAACCAGAATAAGAGAATATTTCTGTTACGCTGACCAGCAGGACTGAAATAACAATGGGTAACTAACAGAACATCAGTGTAGTCTTGTTAATCTAACTCGTAATTACAACTAATCAATTACATAATGAATTAGAAACATCCACAACCAGGCTCAGTGAAGCTCCTTAATTAATTTTGGCATTTGCAGCAATGCTCTCCTGCTCCACGTATTCCTCGTTCCTTTCAGCGTAACCTTCCAGCCCTTTGGCCCTCACAGAACAGTCATCAAGCCACGATCGCTGCGAACAGCAAAGTGAGCTAGCTTGGAGCAGCACGAGTTAGGATCAAATCTTCCTGAAGACAGCGTAGGCAGCCATGCTTCCATCAGCCATGCACACAGCTTGCCAGGGTGTCTCCCTTGATTACAGGCATTTTATCGTAGAAAATTTTCAACAAATATAACTCTACCTTGCTCATCAAAAATAAATAAATAAATAAATAAATCCATACTCTTACATAAATATGAAACTGAAAAAAAACCACACCTGTTTCAGCGCTATTCAGCAACAGAAAAATAATCAAAGGTTTGTTGAATCAAATTTGAATCTTATTTTAATCTATTTTATGGAATAGCATAGCTACTGGCTGACTACGTTAACCATAATAACTGAATACAGTAATTATTAATTTAATAATCTCAGAATAACAGTCTCCAAGTGGGTAAAGGTCAGTAATTTAGCAATTCAATTTGAGCAAAAATTAAGCAAAACAATGAAATGCCATAGTTCAGAAAAAAAAAAAACATGTGCTGCTCATGCACTGCAGTGAGCTGTGCTTGCGGGGCTGTACCAGGCACTGCACTCTGAAAAACGTTACTGTACCGCAGCCTGCTCACCTGCTGGGGAAAAATCAGGCATGATGAATATATGCAGTCACTAATTACGTAAGTTTTCCGTTGTGGACTCCTAGACCCTTGGAACATGGCCACTGCCTTTGAGCAGGCTGGAGGATGTCACAGTGCACAACGGCATTGTAAGTCACAGTAATTGTCTTCAGAACATGGACCTGTTTACATGACTTTCATTTTCTTTTTGAATATTTATAACTATGTCACTAGTGCACTGTAGTGAGAATGAATGATCTGTACTCCATATTGATTTTAGGGAACTCAGCAAAGTCTTCCTGTAATCTATAATTAAAAATTAAAACCTTTAGGGGATCTATTCATCTGACAGTCAGCTCTCGTCCTGTTGGCCTCTGCCCGTAATTAAGTTCTGCTAGCACATTCAATTTTTATAAGGACTTGCTTTATTGTAATTTTCTTCAAATTTGTTGCCACAAAGCACCAGAGGCTCATGTGACAACTTCCATTTTTAAGTCCCGCATAATAATACTGTTTCAAGTGTTTGTTCTTATCAAGATATATTCTCTGAACATGTACACTATATGCCCATCTGTCTGCAAACCATGCCTTTCACAGGCAATCTATCCAAACGACAGTTTGCAGAAAGAAGGATACAGACTTCACTGTACTGAATTCCCTTGTGATGGTTTAAAACTGCTTGTCATTAGCCAGTAAACTTAATCCACCTGAGGGGTAACAGGAAAGAAACAACTGGTTATCCCTTTGCAGTCAGAGAGATGAGCTGCTCAAGTCTCAGTATGTTTTGTTCAGGAACATCCCTTCTGTGCTGTCCCATGCGGGACCAGTGCTGATCTTTGTATTACCCAGGCCACTTTCCCCGCAGATTGCTCAGAGCCCCTCTAGGGCTGAGCACGACAACCCCCATTTCCCAGGCGGGTCAGACGCTCCCACGACTGGCCCAAGACCCAGGTCTAAAGAAACAACTGCTTCTCTAGATTGACACCAAACCTTTTACATTAGATTAGTTAATATTCAGAAACACCACCAGCAAAATGCCTCAGTAATGTCGAACAAGCATGGTACTGAAGTCCCTTGCTGCCTAAAATTGTTTGACTTTCATCTTCACCTGTCAAATCAGAAATCCTTAGTTTACAATAAAGAAATCTGGCACTTGTTACTTTCCTTGTTAGAATGGGAACTCAGGAGGAAAACGTGGTAAGAACAGCTCTACAGCATGAGCCCCTGTGATTAGGAGAGCGGCATGCGGCGCCTGGCACTGCAGGTCTTGCTAGGAGGAAAAACTACAAAGCAGCTGCCAGCATTCCCCAAACCTGTCATTAATAGTAATAGTAGGACTTACAAAATTAGTAGTAAAGGTAGGATCTGAATAACCTCCTGCAACCTTCTGCAGTTTCTCCAAAAAGTTCTCAATCACTAGCCTGCAACGTGCTATAGGAGAGACAAAAATGATTTTAGTTAAACAGCCAGGGAAACACAAAGGATCATAGCTAAAGCAAGGAAATCACTATGTGCCACTGCACTTCAGTGAGCATTTAGAATTTCAGCCTACGCTACTTTCTTTTTGTCAGTACAGATAAAGAAATATTAAAGAGTTTAGATTTTAGCCAGATTTAGAGTGTCAAACCCTGAAGCTAAAATGTTCAATCTCATCAACATTCTTCCCACTTTTACAACATTTATTCAAATGCAAAGCAAAGCTAAAGGCTCTGATAGGCACTCAAACAAAAGAAAGTAGGTGGTAAGAAAGTCATTGGCATGCCTTTTCATACCACACCAAGAGGTTAAATATACGTCCATGAGTAACATATTTAGTCAAAACAATTCTGATATGAAGCAGATGATTTCAGTTTGGTCTTAATCAGAAGAAAGAAAAAGAAAAAAAAAATAATAATGCTTGTTATCCAAGGGGAGGAGGTTGTAAATTTAAAATGTGGGTGCGGAGAAGTAAAATTTAAGTATTTGGTGAATCTTGATGCCATCATCTCCCCCAACACTTGCTGTTCTTATCAGTTCTCCTCTAAAACTACACAGCTGTGAAGATAACTATTTTGAAATACATTTAAATTTCTCATGAAATGGAATGAGAACATGGAAAAAACCAACTAGCCAAGTAGTCCTAGCACCAACCCAAATCCTGTGACGTTCACAATGCCCTGAGAAGCGTGGCCATAGCTTGAACAAAACGATATATTTTCTGCTAACAGTACCTCTTAATTTGGATTCATACCCTTGCGTATTTAGCAATGTGATCCACAAATCTAAGGTGGAAATGAAGAAAAAGGAAATTAGACATGCCAAAGCTCCGGTTTTATGTTTCTTTTTCCCTGCTGAGATATCCTGTACCATGCTACTTTATTTTTTCTGGGCTGAAGCAATAGTGCTGTCTTGCTCCTTCCTCTCGCATGTGTCAGAACAGCCACTCACCACAGAACCGTGACTACGCAGCGATCATCCTGAACACAGTGACAAAAAGAGTGGCGTTGGGTATTTGGGCTGTTTGGGGCTTTTACTGGAGGCTGCATTTCTTCTTTGTCATCCCTTTTTCAAAAGCAAATGTCTACAGTTCTGGACATATATTCTTCTCCCCTGATGGCCACGTGCTATAGGACCTGAACTAGCCAGTAGCTCAAGGTGGAACTGCTTCACTACTTCAAAGCCAAAAGGCACCAAAGGTTTCCAATCTGTAAAGCCAGGTTCATTAAAATGAAACATATGGAAAGCTAGACCAAGGTAACCTTTTAAAGCAAGAAAATGTAGACCTGCTGGGATGGACAGATTAAAATTAAATGACCTGGGAACAAATTTTGTTTTCCCTTCCTACTGTGTCCTTGCACAGTGCTTCTTTCTGTTGCTCTTCACTTTCTAATACAGCACTTTTCAGTTCGTCCTGATTTACAGCAAACTCCTCAGGCCGATAAAAGCCCCTAGAGAGGTGTCCTCTCAGCCATGGCGCTGCCTTTGGTCTGCTCTCCTGCTGCAGGCTCCCAGGGGGCTGTGCCTGTCTCTGGGTCTGCGTGCCCAGCTGCCCTGCAGCATGGACAGCCTCTCCCTCAGCACCCAGCTGCAGCTGCCCGAGCAGATCCAAGTGCCACACCGGGAATGCAGCTCTGTCATCCCCTGCACCTCAAAAACATTACTTCTGGCTCTCCGGCCCTTAGTGAAGCACCGTATTCCCAAGTCACCTCGTGAAGAAGCTGTCTCCCTGCTAAGAAGGCAGTAGAAATGCTTCCCTCACTGTGAGCATCGTTCATAGCTGCAGCACAGGGACAGGCCAGAGCGGCACAGCCCTGGGAAAACAGCCCGTGATGGGAAGGTAAGAGGACACACATTCCGGGACGGGCCACATGGTTACACAGGAGCTAACACAAGCTTTGTAAGGGACATTAGTGCACGGACAGCAGTGCAGCCCCCAGTCTCAATTACAGCCAGTAGCATTCCATTATGCCAATGTTACATCTATTCAGGGCAAATGCAAACACTTCCAAACGCTGCTGGGTTCCGCTGTACCTGACAGAGCAGCTTTAGGGAGAAATTACAGCTAAGTAGCAGAGGAGAGTGCGTGTTGACCTTGTGAATGGGAGGAAAGGAAAGAGCTGCATTTTTATTTTGCTTCAAGAGAACTTCTACTTTCTGTTGCTTCAGTATCTGCATGACTCAATGACCCTTGATCCCAAAGGGACATAAAGTCTGGCAACTTTATTTTCTGATCTTTCCTTGTTTTCTATTAGCTATTAGTGTGAAGTTACTGGAATTTAGCTTTGATCCTTCAGGGAAAAAAAAAAAAATCAATCTTTCTGGAAAAAAAAAAAAAAAAAAAGTATTGGCAATCACTGTTCATTTGACTTCTGCTATTATTTGGAAGACAGCAAATGCCTCATTCTACTGTAACACTACTTGTATTAGAACCAAGTATTCTCCAAATTTCCATTTTACTACTAAAGCTGGAAGATTTCATTTTCTGTTAGTTCAGGCTCTGAAGCAGCTGCACCACATATGAAAGCAAATATTGCCGATTTCCTCTCCAGTGATTAAGACACGACCAACGTATAAAGCAGACCTCAGGTACACCAGAGCAGAAAATATTTTCTTAGAGAAAAGTCTTAAACCATGAACTTCAGAACTGCATCTCCAAACTACATGCCCAGATTCCTCCCTGTGCCCTCTAAAACGCAGCCTGGCCCAGGGACCTGCCACACACGTGTGGACAGCCGAGCTGTGCATGGGCAGGAAACCCAGCGCTGCTGCTCCACTCCGTGTCTGCTGGGGCCAGCCGGGCGAGCAGCCCGCTGCGGCATGGCTGTGCGCTGTACAGCCCGGTGTGGTTCGAGCACAAACTGCAGAGAACTGAGAGATTTTGCAGAAACCAATGTATTGTCAGGAAGTTTCTTCACATAAATATGCAAAGCTCTTATTAAACAAAGGAGGGAGAGACTAAGTCAACAACAATAACAAGAGGATGAAGATTTGTTATATTCAGTCCTCATGTTTACCTTGTATTTCCCCTTGGATCAAACTGATAAGTTTATTTTAAAATTCCATTCATGTGACTATAATAAAGGCAAACATAAAAAAATTGGTCTTCATCACATGCAGTCCCCTATGGCCATCTCTCTGAAGAGCACAGGGGAAGGCGTTATAACTGACATGCCAACAATACTGTAAATGGTTTCAATACTTCAGAGGTGACAAGGGCGTAATTGAAATTCTATGCTTAAATGGCAAGGCAAAGGTAGAAAGACAGCTGCTATAACGAGATGTGCTATAAATAAATAGGTAAATAAAAAAACTCTGCTTAAAAAAGAGGCAATGGGGGCACAACGTCACAGAGAGCAACAGTAAATATCATTCTTCTTGGGTACTTGCAAGATAAAACAAACATGGGCATTGTTAGGGCCCTGCCAATGCACACATTCAAATATCTCACAGGATACTGTTAAATTGCAGCATGAGGTTTAGGGTGACTTTCTGTGTTTGCTGTTTTGAAATCTGTTCATTTAAGTCAGGCATTTTCAGAGTGAAATATTCCACTCTAGCTAAGAACTGACTGGATTTTATGGTTATTTCAGGAGCTGTTTCAGCCACACCAGTTACCTGCAGCAGACCCCCAGGGTATCAGAGGAGGGCACCACATGCCCTGTGCTGAGGAGTCTGTGTCCAAGCCCACTGCGTTGCTCTGATGAAGCAGCTTGCTCTGGCTCTGCAACCCCTGCTCCAGACCTGCATCCCTCCTCAAGGAGCATGGAAAGGGAGGTGACAAATCCAGCCAGTTCAGATGTGGCACTGTTCCTCAACAGAAATTTTCCATCAGAGAAAATGCCAAATGAGCAAAATTCTGCAAGGACAAGGCAGGTTAGTCGGCTCTTCCTGGCTAAAGTTTGCTGGCTCCCTGCCCACTGCCCTTCCTCCCTGCTGGCCCAGCTGCCCATCGCCTTCCCCAGGTTCCTGCGACACAAGCAAAGCAGCAGCCTGCCAGTGCCACCCTGAGCGGAGCTGCCCCAGGGGTCACCTGGAGGCTGCAATGAGAGCAGGCAGCAGGGATCCACCTTTTTTTTTATTATTATTTCTTTTAATCAAAATATAAATTCAAAAGAGCCAATGAATAGCGTGCTGAACATGCAGGTGTCTTTAATAATGCCTGTACCTCCCATTGCTTTGCATAACATTAAAGCCCAAAGCTCGAATATAAGCAATCAAGGGAAGGAGTCCTATCAATAATACCGTTCATTTCCTCACTAGATGTATGTACAGCTAGAAGACACGTTTACAACTTAATTAGCCACTGTCAGGACTTCATTAACCACTGTCAAATGCAACCAGAGAAAACTGGAAGTGCTGATGTTTTATATAATGCCTTCCAAATATTCCCTATCATGGAAAAGAGAAGCTTTTCCAGCAAGATGGCAGGGAGAAACCACTGAGGGGAGAGAAAGGGAGATGAAAAGTAGAGAAAGTGAGCAGGGGAAAAAATCAGAGAGAGAAAATAGCACTTTTTCCCATAAGGATGTTTCATTACTTTTGTTACTGCCTTGTGACAGTAGATTTTGAAAAGCTATAAAAAATTAAGAAGCTCCCTGTGAATCTGGATGCAATGCATTCAGAAGAGAGTACTCAGAAAGGCTGCAGCACCTCACAGAGCTAATCATCATCGTGGGAACAGGCTGAGTAAAAGAGCATCTAAAATGTATAACAGAAAAGATTTCCAAATTAATTTACAGTTAGATACAGCCTACATTTGACAACGACCCCCGCATTTCACTATTTTTTGTTGTTGTCCTGCTCATGACAAACCCAGACACTTGTTTTTGCCCGGTTCTCCGGGTTCAGCACAAGCCTTTCTGCACTGCTGGTCAGCACTCACCACTGATACTCTGGCTTCCTGCACATCTTGTGGAAAATCAGAACTGAAAAATATTTGAACAACCCTTGGAAAATGTAGGCCTTAATAATATTCAGTTCCTGTTAAATTCCAGCTGGAAAACCCTGTGGGCATCTATAGTTTTTTGTTACAGAAAAATTCAGTTTGGAAAGAAGCTCTATAGACCCAGTTCACTTTCTTTCCCAAAGCATGGTGAACATTAACACACACTTTTTTATGATGCTAACTTATCTTAAATCATGCTGACATGTATAACAAGGGTAAAATATCATCACATTTCAGAAATGGAGAAAACAAACAAACCAAAGATACCTAAAGATCCTCTATTCCTACACAAACACCCATGCTTGGATGAAATGAAACGATCCCAGTTTGCTCAGCCTGCCCTTTGCACTTCAGGTTTGTTTATCAGGCACACAACAGCGAGCAGCCTCTGTCCCAAGGAAGGTTTATCCAGGGAGGGAGAGCCTTGCACCAGTACTGCTCCTGAACAAAACTCTCCCTGGCTTATCAACCATTCTTACTCCAGTAGGTAGGAAGTTCTAAAGCATGTTTTATACCCAACCTAATTAGATAACTGCTTTAATTGATCCACTTGGTATCTCATTTTTTCCTGACCTAGTCGATGTTTTCAGCACTTCAGTGATTGCACAAAATGTATCAAGTGGACCTAGGAATATTCTAGTGCAACTATTTATTTGCCTGGCTACAGACTTTCCATGACTTTGGGATATTGATTTATGTTGAAAGGGCTGTTTTCATTGTAAGAACTGCAAATCCTTTGAGAGTAGCGAGGTTGTTTGTTCTGTGAATGAGATGCTGACAGTCTCACTGACATCAGCACCGAGATTTCTCTAGGAGCGAGAGCAGAGCACAGAAGATTTAATCAAGAACAGTGCTATTAGAAAAGTGCAGGACAAACATTAATTTTCGTGATTTATAGAGCAGCTGTGCTGTCATCTTACCTCTCTTGAAAGAGCCATCAATTACCTAATAGCAGTTTCATGAAAACAGCTCCTAGCTTAATTGCAGATACATTTTAAACATTCTCTTAATCCAGCCACTTCAAGTTTTGTGGCATAAATTAGCTAGTTTTTCATCTGATGATGAGAAATCAGTTTACAAAGCTCAGTATTTTCCCAATGCTTCTATGAGTTGACTCTCATTATCATCTCAGAAACATGTGCTACAAATTCATCCACAACATCAGAAGTACCAACAAAGAGAGGACTGAGGTCTAACCCAGATCACTTGATGAAACACCAGTTTATTTGCAAGCACTTTTGCTTCAACATAAAAGTAGGCTTTTCTCCTGTTTTGTTAGTGCTGTAAGTGAAAGAGACCTAATTAAATATCATTTAAATTCTGATTTTAATAGCTACTGAATTATTAACAAAATAAGGAAAATAAAATTGAAATATTTTCTCTGTACTTTATATCAGAATCTGAATTCAAGCTCCTTATCCTCATATCATCCATATTCAAGAGCTTTATTTTTCAACTTCTCTCAGATAAAAATCAATCAAGAATTTACAGTAAAAAGAGACAGCTACTTACAAACTCTGCAGCCCAAACATTCAATTCATTCATTAGCAGAAATGGAAGAAACCTCCATAAGTGTTCCAACACTTTTTAAGCTTTGGTCTGTTGCAGTTCTTCATGGTTACATCAGTTCAGTAGTATAGCAAAGCTTCAATGTATGTCATACAAACAACTACAAATGTACAACATGGAGCATATATCAGAAGATAAGCATACACATATGTAAAAACCTTTTAAAAAAAGCCTTTAGAGATGTTGAGACTCAGGAAAAGTAAGTTCTGCATGCCATACAACCATGTAGGCCTCTCTGGATTTTTACCCTCTGTAACCTCTTAAAAAGGAAAAAAAATCAGCCCAGGAGAACCGTGTACAAATTCTCTAATTCTTGTTCCTCCTTCTCTGTGTATTTGAGATTTTTTTCTTTTAAACATTAAATCTTTGGGTTTCATTCTAATAAAATATTTTAGAAGTGACAAAAAAACGTGTAAAAGCTTTTGGGGGCATTCTGAGCACCTCAGTTAGGAGCCTGTTCGGGCAGGTCCCCTTCAAAGACCTGTCTGTCCTGGAGCCCCATCAGACCAAAGCTTAAATCAGGTAATTATTATTTGAACACATGTCTGTAAGGAAATGTAAGGAAGTAAAAAGTGTATCACTGCTAGGTCTGCTTATTATTATTTGTTCCTCACAAAACCCTTTCTTCCTGAGCCTCTCCCCCACCATAACATAGCCCGTGCAGCGTGTCAGTTACAAACCAGTGAAAACAGTTTGCAGACAGAAAAAAACGTTAGATGGAAGATGACAGTCAGCCCACTAAGGTATACGTAAAGGAATTGGCCTTGCAGCTGAAAGGTGGTATTGATGGAAGTCAGAAAGCAATGAAAATTACTGAAGGAGAACTCAGTGCTGCAGCAGGTCCCAGTAAAGTATTGGATTTGTTAAGGCCAGCCCGGCCTGGAGCCGCTCTGCTGGCTGCTACTTGCTGTGAGCACCCACCCTGGCTCCTCTTCCTGCTCTTCGGGAGTAGAAAACCAGGGCTCTGTGAGCTGCAGCCACAGCAGCTGCTGTGAGCATCCAGAAAAAAAGACATTAAAATAGTGACCAGGGACCTGTCACAAACACAGACTTTTCCCCAAGTGAGTTTTTATATCAGCTTACAACTGTCAGAGCTGGATTTTTATGTTCAGACAAGAATAATGTCAGACAATTAATATTAAGAGGTTAGGGCTTGCTGGTACCTTTCACTCAAAATCACTCCCCTGACAGAGCTGAGTTTGGGTGTCTTAAAACACAAATCATGCCACAGCACATGGCATTAATACAGCCTGCCTTATTTATAACTGGCACTAGCTACATTTTAGCCCTACTAGAGACAGTCATAAGCTTGAAAAATACTGTATAGTACTGTATAGAATTGTTTCCGAACTTAAATTTGGAGTGTTTGGGGTGAAATGAAAGGTCTCTTTCATCCATCACTCAATTAATCCAAAACCAAACCATATATCACGTTCTTTGATTCCACGTACTTTTATCTTTTGCCTCACCAGAAAAACAATTTTCAATTCCTATCTGGTTGCAGATGTTTGGGTTACCGAGTCCCACAGGATTCCTTAAAGTCTCACTATTCGTAACTGAAGTAATTTGGCAAAACTGCAAACTAATGGGTGCCATTTGTATTGTCACTGAGCATTAGGAGCTCCCTGGAGTGTGAACTAAGAGCCTTTGTGATACAATGCCTTTCCAGAGTAGAAGATTTATTTTCATTGGAACTCAAAATAGCTACAGAATAAAGGACAACTTACCAAAAAGGTTTTGGAGGGAAATTATAAAAATTTCCTTGCCTTTACAACCTAAACATTGGAAAGGAGAGAAGGATGGAGAGAGATCTAGAAAGAGATCGAGGTTTAAGATTTTAACATATAATCAAATGCTAACAAACACGTTACAACATGCTGAAATGATAAAAGACCAGAAGAAAAATGTCACAAACTGGTTTGTCTCCATCTCTGCCCTTCAGTTAGGCTGCTGGCCTGCCATAGCAGCAGCAGGCTCTAACAAACTGTTATGAACAAAGTCAGTGCCAAGCCCTCCGTCACTGAGGTTGGTTAGCCAACCAGACTGTCCCACTGCCACGCACACAACGGCCAGCTGGAAACAAAGCACCTAACAAAAATGACTTATTAGTCAATATTTAGTTGCAATGCTCCGTCGTTTTCCTGAGAAGGCCGATTTGCTGACTGACTGCCTTCCAAGCAGTATAAAAAAATGTGTCCACAGCTATTGAAAACACAAGGAGATGTTATAGTTACTGCCCCACTGGCCAAATCCCCATTTTTCACAAGCCAAATGAATTCCAGCACCAGTTTGGGCTCCCTTCTGCCGTGACTCATTACTTCAATCCATTCCAGTTCCAGGGGAACGAAGACGTTATTTAGAGGTAACCAAAGGTTATAAGTAACACTGTGACATAAAAATGAGAGAAAACTTCAACTCAGCCAAAAATTGTCCCTGAAAAATGTTACATGGGGAGAAATTATAGCTGACCAGGCAGCGAACAAAAATAAAGGCTTATTTAGGTGTTCAGTATGCCTACTTTCTGTGCTTATTTATGTTCTATATGGAGCTTTTCTTAAATGCACACTTAAAGCAAAGCGAAGCAGAGCATCCTAAGCACTGGGTTAGAGAAGTGCTAGGCTGTACAGAAATTGCTGATGTCTACTGAGAAATGATTGATTGCGTGGTGTTATCTTCCCTATTCTAGACACAAGCTAAACTAAGAAGCAGATAAGCAAATAACTTGGGAAAAAAAATATTTATTGACTTTTCCATGCATGGAATTGCCAAAAGAGAGGCACACCTGAGAAAATGTCATGAACTTCGAAGAATGTGCAGTGAAGCCCCTGAACTTCCTTCTAATGCCATAGTAGAAACACTAAGAAAAAAACCTCAGATTATTTAGTCAGATGATCTTACTGTCCACAAAACTCCGGGTTTTAATATCTGCCTTACTCATTCTCCATGAAAATTTCCCACCTCCTTTTTTGTCTTTTCTTCAGTAACATAGTGATACAAGCTTCATTCTCCTCAGATCAAACCTGTATGGTTTCAGAAAACTTTCCTCCTGAATCTGAATCTCTGCTGTATTTTTAATCTTTCCAGGAAATAAATGAACAGGGCTACCGGAGACACAAATGAATGTTGTCAGTCTTGACTAATGCTGGGTTCAGTGTAGAAGTCCAACTGATGAATACACAGACCTCAAAAACATCTTCAATCTTAAAATGCAGCCACAGCAAGGAGAGGGAGAAGAAAGGTAAGCAAAGAGTCTGACATTTTGGGTGGCTTTTATATGAGTGAGTATCATAGCTCCACCACATGAAGTCCCACTCACTCTACAGCAGAAAGATTTCTTACTAATACCAGGCAGCAACACATACTAACCAAAAAGTTTTAGTCAATTTTCATTTCTTTGATGCGCAACAGAAGTGTTAAAGCAAACTACAGCCCTGAATGCGTTCCTTTAGTGCTATAGTAAGGAGCAAATTACTAATTAGCTAATTAATAGAGCTATACTGAATAACATATCAGACATTAGTCTTCTCAAAAGAGCTAGCATCTCCCCAGCATAGGATCTGGGGCAGCAGACAACAGAACGGTTGAACTGGAAGGGACCTCTGGTGGTCACCTGCTCCAGCAGGCCCCTCGAGCAGGGTGCCCACGACCGCCTCCCACCTACACATGGTGCTTTATAAAGCACTTTCCAAGTCACAGCATCCATGGAAGGACTGGAACCTGTCACGGTATCAATTTAAAAATATTCAGTAAAATACATTGTTAATGTTTCTGTTGAAAACATGTTGAAAACAGTTCAGTCCTGATTGAACTATCGAAACATACTGAATAAATACAGGTTCTTCCTATACTCTCTAGATGTGCTTATCTGTCATCAGACAGAACAGGCAAACACACGAGGAGTTAGTCAGAAGTACACATTTCAAGATAAAGATTTTAAATTGGTAGTTAGGGCCTCAGCCGAGACTGAACGACCCACATCTCAGGGACAAATATACATACATATACATCTATATATTTAATGCAACATTCTATAAAGCCAAGTATTTTTCCCGTTCCTAGAAGAAAATGGGATTCTTGTTTACACATTCAGCTGGATTAAAGGCCACCAGAAGATAAAATCAGGATTCAGAAAACTGATCTTAAAGAATACGCACATTTGGCTTCTCTGCGATTCTCTATACATCAGTTAGCAGAACAGGAGCTGACAGACTACTGCGTACACTTCTAGTTTGGTGCCATGCTATCGATATTCCCAGCAGGTTTCTGTACCATTCACTATTTCAGATAGTCACATTACTTTGTCACTAGGTGAAATTTACTATATTAAAAGCTTTTTCAATGAAACAATAATTACTGTTTGCTGAGGCAGTTTCCTACATGAATCAGCACAGAAGAGAGACAAACACGTTTGCCTCTCTCTAATCTTCTTTAAATTGCCCTGTAGTCAGCTACATAAATCAATACACCCAAACAGACGATAACTGTTTTTCACCTCAATGTCTACATAAAGATAGATGCAGAGTAGCTCTGCTCCTACTTATTAGCAGGTTCTGTTTGTAGTAATATGGTTATGGCTCTGCCATCTAGTCCATTAGAGAGTCCTATCCACAGAGGTTTATAAATGTGTAACAGAAATGGATTTCAAGATACAATATAGCTTTAAAAGTTTCAGGTTTGGTTTTTAGAGGTTTAAAAAAAGGGGGATTGGGGGAAGGGGAAATAGTCTTGCTTTGTAATTCCCGCATCAGGTATTAGGTGCCAAACAGAAACACCAAGGGAACAGATCGGAGTGTTCTGGCTTTATGGACTTTGGTGTTTCAGACATGACCAGCAATCCAGGATCTGTAATTATTACAGACCCTGTGCATATTTTATTACAGTTTAGAGGTGGTTTTGATGGTGATTTACCCTAGCTCTGATCAAAGGGATTATCTACTCTACATGCGAGTTTTCTGGACAGTTTCATTTGGTCGCAGAGTTCCTGCTCTTCTGTAATCCAATCCACAGCATTGTGGTGCATGCCAGAGACTGCTGCTCATTAGCAAGTTATATTATTTTTATATATCACTTCTTTACAGAAGAAGCTATGGCAAATAGCTCTGTCCTTCCCTGTGTCTATGCTGTGCTTAGAGCACCGCACGCCGCGCGGCCGCTGCCAGCATCCTCCTGGAGTACCAGCCCAGGGAACAGGCATGCAGGCAGAGGCTTGTGCTGAGCTCTACTGGAGCCCCAAGTACTGACAGATCTGGGGCACTGGCACAGGCTACCTATATCCCTGTTCTTTCAGTGTTGGAAAGCTTATTTAGAAAGCTTGCAGGCACAGTTTTAGAAGAAATGCAAGTGCTTTTTTTTCCAGTGAATTTGATGATCTTAACCAGTGTCCATGCAGCTCCACTTTAACCATAGTGTGCAACCAGAAATCCTGGTTCTAGGGAAAGAACAAAAGCAGGAGCACACCTGAACCTTGACATGAAAGTGCTACGGGTGGTGCAGGGCATCCAGTTAATTTCATCTTTAATATCTGTGCTGCCTCCATCAGCTAGGACAGCAAACCAGAGCAGCTGATTGATTTTTTTCAGCTCCCCCTTGTATCAGGGTGATGTGCTCGGCAGATGTAACACAGAGCAGAACCAAATACACGGTATTGCCATTCATCTCACAAGGAATAGTTCCTTTCAGGCAACAGTCAGTAGGTGCTTTCAGGAAAGGGCTATTGTAAGTCCTGAGTCATCTTCTCGACAATCTGAACAAATCTGTCTTCTCCAAGTTCTTCAGTATTTTGTTGCCTTCCACAGGATGGGAATTAAAAGTGCTCTTTTGCAGCAGAAATACAAAGCTGTGCAGAGTTCTTCGAGGCCATTCTGCAGAGCTGTTGCTAACTTCCCCTCTCACAGTGCCTGGCAGGATCTCTAGGACATGAGATAAGCATCAAGCAATCAGGCTCCACTGGCAGTAACAAAAAAAAACACAGGATTTTTTTGCATGCTCTTTCTTGCTACAATGCAAAAAAAGGACATTTAGGTATTGCAAGGACTTTTTGTTTTTTCCGTGGCTTTACAGCTCACCCTCCTCTAACTTCAATCTAGAGATCAAGAGGACCAGATAGAAGATCATTTTCCATCACAGGCAAACATTGATTTTTCCAGTTTTTCAATTTTTCTTTTTATGACAGCTGCCCCGTGATCTGCGAGGCCTCGCCACGCAGTACCAAGGAAACCACAGAAGTCCCCATACAACTTCCAGTGACAAGGAAGCAGAGAAGAAAACCACAGAAATGGTATCAAGTTATCCTGTTCCTCTGTGAAAACCTCCCAGTACAAGGGGCTTCCATACCTCTGCCACACAATGATTAACATTTTTAAGAGGTAATTAACAGATGGCAGCTTGCAGGTCCTGTCAGAAAAACACACTCACTCCCCGTTCCCCGGGAAGTTGCCAGTCTAGTGAACCTTACAAGACTTGAACAGAAGCCATCCTCTGCCAAGTATTTTCCCTTGATGTCTGAATAATTTGACTTTGTTAAGGAACAGGAATCTGCTGGCCTGTCTCGAGTCCCCTTGACAGAAGTGCAGAAGGACGGTGGTATTTTTTCAGTGCTGAGTTGCAGGGAGGTCTGACCACACGGGTAGTATCAGCTTCTCGCCTGCACGCTAGGAGGGCTGCTCAGGCTGGGGCTTGGAGGCGAATGGTGGAAGTTTGGCCAAAAGCCTGAAGGGTAAAGATCATTTGCAGCCCCTTTAAAGCAAGATCAGAGTCAAGATTACTCAGCACTCCTCAGTCTGCCTTTTTCCCCCCACCCCCCACCCCCCACCCTCCCTCCTTCCTCTAGAGCACTACCTTTGCTTGATTTTGCAGGTAGAAAAAGCTGCTACACTGCAGTGGAAATCCTCGGTGGCCTCTGGAACGCCTACCTCATCTCCACTCACAATCTCACAAAATCTCTCAATTACAGAACTAGAACACAGAGTGCTCAAAACAGGATGAGATAGAAGACCCAAGGTAAAAATCAAAGCAATTGCAACCTGTATTTCTTTTAGCCGATGTCCTGGTTTCAGTTAGGACAGGGTTAATTCTCCTCCTAGTAGCTGGTAGAGGGCTGCGTTTTGGATTAGGATGAGAAGAGTGCTGATAACATGCCGATGTTTTTATTGTTGCAGAGCAGTGCTTACACCAAGGCAAGGACTTTTCAGCTCCTCGCTCTGTCCTGCCAGCAGGCAGGCTCGGGGTACAGCAATAGCTGGGAGGGGACAGACCCAGGACAGCTGACCCAAACTGGCCAAAGGAGTATTCCATACCATCTGACGTCATGCTAAACAATAGATAGGGGGGCCGGCTGCTCGGGATAGACTGGGCATCGGTCAGCGGGTGGTGAGCAATTGCACTGTGCATCACTTGTTTCATACACACTATTATTATTATTAATTATTGTTTTCTATCTTAATAAACTGTCTTTATCTCAACTCTCAGGCTTCACTTTTCCACTTCTCTCCACATCCCAGAGAGGGAGGGGCAGGGTGAGCGAACGGCTGTGTGGTGCTGAGCTGCCAGCCGGGTTAAACCACAAGAGCCGAGCACTTTGCAAGCTGTGGAAGTTTGTCATTGTTCACCATTCTCTACAAAGCATCGCCTTGCAGCCAGAGCTGATCTTGAGGTCTGTTTCGTCGTTCAGCTCTGTGAATTTAAAAAAGAAAAAAGAAAAATTAAAGCAACAAGCACTTTTGAAAATAGTGCTTCTGAAGTGACTAAAACCAGTTTCACGATGTAACAGCAGCTAAAAGACGTGACTTTCAGACAAATCAAGGCTCAAGAAGAAATGAAATTAGAAAGCAAATGCTATTAACATTCTGCAGAAGAAAAACAAGGCAGACAGTGGCAATGCCGAGGCACCAGCTGGCTCACAGAGAAACCCTTACTCTAAGCAAAAATGTCAAGATGACTGGAAAAGATATGCCGTAACTTGTAGTACGTACTTTAAATCCACTAAATTTTAACTTAAATCCACTTTGCAAGCACACAGTGGGAAAACATTTTGATCACTTTCCAATATCCACCAAAAATACTTTGCCTGTATAAACAGAGTTGAGCAACTATTAATCTCTCAAATAACACAATCAACAGAAATGTCCATTCATTAATTATTTCATCCAGAAGAGCCGCACTGTGCCATTCTCCTGATGGGGAGGGAGAGCTCATCTCTGAAATGAGCCTTCCTTTTAACTGATGAGAATTAACTTTGCACACTTTGTAACAGTGTTTTTCAGATCTCCTGTACTGACACTTGGCATTTTCAGGTTCTACCTTATTAAGCTACATTAATTTCCCAGTGACTTGAACAGCTGTAATATCCAGACAATTACTGGTGAAGCAAGCAAGCAGAGGACAGGAATTGTCATCTCCATTTTGTATCCCTTCACCTCAAAGACATAAGAAATAGAGATTTTCATCCTGATGCCCAATCGGTAACTCCACTTATCACTACAAGAAAGCTAGCTATAGGAACACATTTTCTGATTATAATTTTACCAAGCTACAGAAATCTAGAAAAGCCTACATCCACACCGGTTCTGAAATCTTCCAAATTCATCTAAGACAATATGGTGCCCTCTGCAGGTTTTCCTCTCATAGTACATCTCCAGAAGGGAGATGGATCTACTGTATAAACAAACTCGATTCTTAAAGTAAAATTGTCTCCTAGTCTTTGAAATAGCACTGTAAGTCCTGTAAGATGAAAGAAGAAATCAATTAAATAGAAATCATATCCTTTAAAAATAATAACAATGCAGTCAAACTTGGAACGATAATATGCAGTTTTAAATGATTTGCTACTTAGGTGATGAAATTAAATGAAGGGATAGAAAATATACATCGTATTCTCAAGAAAAGTCTGCCAGCAGTTTTTACAGGAATTCCACAATTGGTTTAATTGTTATTACTTTCAGCAAGAAGTAGCACCATTACAAAGTCAATTTGCACTTATCAAGTCAGAAAGATTAAACCCCATCACACCGAATCACGCAGAGCTTTTCCCTTCCCTGGCACCCAGACGCGTGCACGTGAAATGCTGGAAGCTGCAGCCACTTGGGCCATAAAAGCGCTGCCATAAACTTGGAGGTGGTAATGCAGGAAGTAAGTCAGGTGTAGTATGACAAAACTTGCACCTTGGCCTACTTTTCACATAATGAAAACACAGGTATGAATAATTTTCCATTAGGTACATTACAGTAATTACTTATATATTCATGAGAAGTTAATTCAGTATCTTTTTAAGGGATTTGCAAGCAGTACCTCACGTTCTGTGCAGTACAAAAGTAAAGCTTACTGAACTTCAGTCATATTGAATTGAGCTCAATATATTTACTGCAGTAATATATCACAGTAAATTTTGCCCGAAAAATGGGTTGATGACAGTGATGGGAGTTACTTTGCTTCTGAACATGTAAAACCTAAAAAACAGGTTTTTACCAAAGGAAAAAGGGAAAAATATAAAAATATTAATAATGTTGTCATTTCCCTTCCTTTGTACATTATGTTCCAGAGGCATGAAAACCCTTTTTAAGTATACTGCTGAACAAGGGGAAATACCATCACAACAAAAGCTGGCTTTAAGGCCACAAAAATGGGTTTGTTGTGCTAGCCGTGCCCTGCACCAGAAGCACAGCAAATGGATATACAGATTTCTTACGGGTGTCTACGCGGGTAATCAACAAACACAGGATGGTCAATGTGCTTTATGTAGCAATTACTTTTAAGCTACAATAAAGGAAAGTTCTAGAAACACAACCAAAGCATTTCACTAGGATTTCACGACTCAGGAAGAGCACAGCAAGCATCTGCCAGCTCATCAGGTGTATGCACAGAGCAAACAAAGACACCTCGACAAGACACAGCAAAATGGAGACAGCAATCCAAGCGGCAGTGCTCCAGGAGCAGACTGAATCCGTAACCTCACAGGAACACCTGCAGACTCTGGCTTTTCAGGCAAGCTTAAAATAAATGCTGTGGTTATCAATACACAGGCTCTCAACACCAACAGAAGCAATATCGCACTGGTATTTTACCGTATGTTTTTTTCCTAATAGCATTTTCTCTTGAGAACAAAAACTTTGATTTTTCTACTTTTATACAAAATGCTAAATACCCCCTGCCACCCTGGGTCTCTAGCAGTCCATGGGTTCTCTCCACTGCTACTACTGATATGATGGGGAGAACGAGCAAAAAATCTTAAAGGCGAGAGGCTGGATTGTCCCGGCAGGTCTCATCACCAGCTGGGTCCTGCAAACCGCTCTGAGCATAGACATCTAAAAGATGCCCATGCCACAGGACTCCGATATACACTGGGGTATCACTGACCTCTGGCAGAGGAGCTGCAGTCTGACTATTCGTTGTGTTTTGAGCGGACATACAACCACTAAGAGTGGGTTATGAGACCAGTAACACCTTTCCTGGTGTGGCTGGCTGTCCTCACACAGCCAGGGGCAGCACAAATAAAAGTCATGTCCAGTAAGGGCATCTCTCCTTAGATTAAATCAGAAGGGAAATAGCACTTAGCTGCACGAAGGCAGAAAGAAAAAAATCAGCTCACATACACTGAGAAAAAAACAGAACGGTCCTCATTGTCCCACTGTATGAAATTATGTCAGGAAGAGAGGAGTGAGAAGCCAATTGTTAGCTCATGTGCGAGGATACAGCAGCGACGTGACGTGTCCTCTGGAGAGGGGGCTGGAGCACAGACCGCCTTCCTGACTGCAGCTCTAAGAGGATTCAGCTCCAAAGGCAAAATAAAGGCAGGTTACAGAGACAGGGCTGCAGCGCTGCTGATGCAGAGCAGGCTTGCTCACTGCGTTACACTAGAAAAGCGAGTGATGTTTCTCCCAAAACCTACTACAGAAAATGGCATGTTTTGATCTGAAACATTCATTACGCAGGAGATTGTCCATTACATAAATGAGGCACTGACAGAGTTCAGTCTCCTGTCTGTGTTTTCATTCCTGCTTCTTGGCAAGGGGAGCCTTCCCCAGGTTATTTCAGGGGAGTAGCTGTCTTCGGTGATTACTGTCTGCTGCAGGGGAAATATCCTCCAGGGGCTCTTGCCGCATGACAGCAGTAAGGTTCAAGAATTAAACAACTGCTCTGATGCTGAGGTTGATGTTTATAGGGAAGGCTGATTTTTCTGCTTTACTTTAGAGCAAGCTTTCATTATTTTGTTAGCACAGCATGTATTGAGCCACGTGGCCCCAGGCTTTCACTTTATACATTAATGTTAAAGAAAACCCAGTATCTTACCCTCTAGCTTTCAAAATCTGGGCACAGCAACCCAGATATACCTTCAGGAATTGTTTGATTATGTTCCCAGAAGCGTGTGTCCGTAATTAGGAGCACAGCCTGTAATTTACCAAGTGAACCGCTCAAAGTCAATTTCTCCATTGCAGCCAATTCACACTGCCAGCCAAGTCCCTGGTCACAAGAGGTGTTCCAAAACGGGTCATCAGGCAGCATCCACCAAATTACCATTAGCTGGGGTCCAAGTAGAGACGTTCATCAGGATTAAGCCATGTGTTAGAAAAGAGACCCAAATCCAAATCCATATCCAAATGAACACTTTCTTTCCCGATAAGCAGTGGAACTGCAGATTTATATTTTTTATACGCGTCTTTGGTGATCTCTTCCTTGCTACTGTATGAGCACAGAGATGCACAACTTCAGTGCAGCTGCTAAGTACACGACAGAGGTGTTTCTGCTTCCCCTGGCCCACGCTTTGCACATGGACCCTGTTTCCCAACAGGGACACAGGAGATGACTTTCCACCAGCACTGAGCACCCAGAGCAGGGCAGCGTGCCAGAAAGACGTCCCAGTGCACGCAGAGACACATGGCCTTGCCAAGAATTACGTTTGGGCATCACACACAACTATACAATTTCATCCAAAGCCTCCCTACGGATCTATTTGTTTGTAGATGCACCCCATGAAAATATTGAATAATTGAGATTTAAAAAGGCTCGAGTTACAGCTGCTTGTACTCTCCTTAGTGGCTTCATAATTTAACCCAATTACATAGCAGGCAATTCTGGAAGTGTTTTTATTTAGGGCACTGTTCTGTAACATTGCAGGGACACATGCGGAATTGAGCCGTGCATCACGCAGAAGTTACTGTTACCAAGTACTAGATAAGTTCAATTAACATGCTAAATAGGACTTGAGAAGCCAAGCATTTAGTCTTGATGCTAATGAGACACGCACATCTAATTCACATATCCAAGGCTTAGTTTTTAACTCCAATTTTGCAGTACCTTAAGAAACATCTGAAAGATTAAAAGGAAAATATATATATATTTCTCCCAGCTTTTACCTTGCAGTTTTGTGCAATCACAAGTATTTTGTATAATTTTTGGTATAAATTTGTTCTTTCCTTTACGTGGGCATATATACTTAGATATTTAGTTATTTTCAGAGATCCTTTCCCCCACCATAAGGACCAACAGTAAAACTTTTAAGTTCAAAAAGAATTGGCATTCTGTACCTTATTTAAAACAATCTACACCCTGATCCATCTGCTCTCCTCTGAACACGCGGGGTCTCCGAGCCGTGACCAGGACCCCACTGGAGCCCAGAAGGTTGCACAAACGAACCCCACAAGGATGAAGCTGTAACCCTTACCTAATCATACCAGCAAGTCTGCTGCAGTGGACAGTCTGCTGCCTTCAGAGCTTTAAGCATGCTTTTACTCGGGGGGAAAATAAATCAATAAATAAATTCAAACTTGTGTAAGTGTATATACACATACGGTACAGAAATACAACAAATGCAACTGAAATCATTACAAGCCACAGTTTAAGAGTGTATTTTTGTCTAAGCAATAGTACTCATATGACATTCCCATCTCCTCAAATGCTCTCACTTTCCTCTGTTATCTGCGCCCCTCCCTAAATCACCCAACGAAATACGCCAGTAGTGAGCCAGCTACTAAGTGAATTTGGTATCATGCTGGAAGGGAGCGAATATGATAAGGGTGGCTAAATAGGAGGGGGATGCACAGACTGGAAGGAGCAGGGGTAGCTAATACAAGAAAGCTCAAATCAAGAACAAAGGAAATTGTTGGTGACTTTGATCCGGAGATTGGAGAAGCGTAGGGAGAAAGAAAAGCTTCCTGCCATACACTTAAGCACAGCGAGCTTTGGGGAGCAGCCTGGCCAAGGAGTACAGCAGGGACACCATGGCTACTAAAATCCGACAAACAAATGGCCACCATGCATTGCAGCAGCAATGGCTGTGAATTGCATCTTATTCACTACTGAACACGGACATGAGTTTAGCTCAAACACTGACAGGAATCATCCTAACACCTACACTGCTGCCAGCTAAGGGAGAGCTGGATTCTGTTTCTACGTTCTCTGAAGCTAATCACAATCCTGACCGAAGACTGGGACTTCTGTAATTTTTTGTGTCTATGGAGAGTTGCTGCCTCACATGTACCTGATGAAACTGGATGTGGAGGGAGACGCCCATGAACAGCTGATCTCTGAAACCACACCATTACTCAGTAAGTTGCATCAGAGTTTTGTCTTCACGTCAGGATGCAACAGGCAGGCAGAGAGCGGCTGATAGGCAAATACAGAAAGCAAGTCACCATGAATCAGAAGGGCAAGATGAAATAAAGACAGCTTGTGTGTGTCTACAGCTCCAAGGAGACAGAGAATGGATGACTGGCGCCCAGATCCCTGTCCAGCTGTTCTGGCCTCTCACACACCGCCGTTATTCATAGCAGCCCCGTGCCTCAAGGAGCCAAAAGCTGAACATCTCTAGGCACTTAGTACTTGAAATAAAGGAATCCCACAAATGTCAGCATAAAACAACTGCTGCAGCTTTCAACCAGAACTGGCAGACTCCTCTTTGGAGTCTATTTTTATGCCTCTCCTTCGGACACACCATGCACCAAATTTTCAAGCTCAGCTTTGCTGTTGGACACTGACAGCATCTACCAACAGGAAAGCAAATCCAAGTGCCCTTTCAAGAGGCATCTCTCTTTGTAGTTGTTGATGAGAATCCGTTTTGCCCTGGCACAGCGTACCGCTTTGCAGGTATTGTTAACAGCAACTCCCTCTGAGCCTAACAGGCTAACAGCTTGGCTGCGAAGTGAGTCACACATCCCTAAAGAAACTGGAAATATACGTTTTTTTTTTTTAAATGAACTTGACTATGTCAGTATAGGAGATTTAAAAAGAGTTGAGGTTAATACAGAAGCATTTTGATTTTAAAAGTCAGTTATGAATATGCTGGTATTAAACTGACTTTGATTAATTTTAATTTTTAATTAAACTTTGCTTTCAACCAAAGGAAGTAAACCAAAACAAGTTTCCATACAGGTAAGGCCTTCAAAGGGACGTTCTTAGGGTGAAAACATGTCCCAGCTATTTAAGCAAATGTAGCGATTTCACAGTAACTATATTTTTAAAGGTGCTTCAAAGGAGTGTGACTGATTTATACTCAAGTGTTCTTTATCCTATGTAAACCCTGAAGGTCAGTACAGTGACAGATGAGAAGCTTAATATTTATTTTTCTTTTTCAGGAAAAAAAAAAAAAAAACACTTGCCCAATGTGAGAAAATATTCTCTCACGTACAAAACATCATTTAATCTAAAAAAATCAGATTTCCTTCTGCAGCTGTAATTAAAAATGAAACCAAAGTTGAAAGTAAATCTATTTTAAGGCTAAGATCACTGGCACACAGAAATGCCACTGCCTGTTTTCCCCAGGCAGCTGAACACAATTTATATTCTGCTAGTAAAAAGTTGTTTCATAAAACCTTGGTTTTCGGTCTAATATGTACTAATTAACACAGTCTCCTGATTTAATGAGAACAGCACTTAGAATTTAAACAACTAACACTTTAGGGTATTACCACGGACAAAACTCTGCTGCAATGCCAAAGAGGAGAAAAACAAAAACGGAGCTCAGCCAGAATGCATTCCTGGCCCTGGGAATGAAGAGGCAGCCACAAATTCAGCACCTCTTAGATGAAATACCTACAGCTACAGCAAGACCTTACAGCCAACCAAAAAGGATGGGTTTTTCTCTTTTAATTTTAAATGCCATAACTAATCTTCAAGGTTTTCCAACGGATTAAGAAGTAGGCATCTCACCAGTCAGGGAGAAGCGCTAATGGAAATTGCTCACCAAAAAAAAAAAGATAAAAAATAATTTTAAAAGATATTTTAATCAAGCAAGTAATTTCCTTTGCAGATTTCTGATGTACTAGCTAGCAAGAAAGGGTAGAGATATATCAACTGCTAATTGCTAATAGCTTCCATACCATGATAACAACTTCAAAATTTACATTTCATGAAATAACAGAGCTTACATCTTGAAGAGATTGTCTTGCATCATAACGTTGTCTCTGGTGGTGACAGCAGAGAGGATCTGATGGGACTCTTGAATGTTTTATTCAGCTTTCAGTGGAAAATAAGTTTAGTTCCTCTTTTTTTTGCCTGTCACTTGAGCAATTAATTCCACATGTAGTCCTTTTCACATGAGATTAAAAGTTCTCTAAAATTAAAGGAAGCTTTAATGTCTGAATACCAGATTATGGGTACTCTGGTATTCAGTGAGCACTGTAAGAAACATCAGAAAGAAAAAAAGTGATAAAAATAAATCAACCCTTGATTTGACAAGGAAATAAGTAAGAAACTTAAAAACTGTGAGATCAATAGAGACTTCATCTACTGGCTGAAGCCAGCATTGACACAAGGGAGAAGAGCTAGGTATTGGTAAGAGGGAGATGGGCTGCCATCGCCTCACGTGCTTGTTTGTTGTTTGGTCCTAACAAAACAAAGGACTTTCCCACAGACAGCCTCCAGTAAACTAACACTTTGATTCTGCCACTAATTTCACAGATGTCATCAGCAGACTGCTGCAAAGCAGACACAGCAAAACATCCTCTCTCTTTGCCCAGGCAACTTTTGCTGCTGTGGCAATGGCATTTCAGTGTTCTCCGCTTCGTTAGCAATGCCATAAGAGCGGCACATCCCCAGCGACAGCAGGGGGACAGGCACCCCCCCTGCCTTTGGCCGGTCATGGTTTGCAGTGTAACCAAACGCTGTCAAAAGATCAACTTTTCCTCAGCTGTGTTATGCTCTTGTTGTGTTTTCCAATACATTCTGCATAATGCTCAAGTAATTCAGATGATCTGAACAACTGAACTTCACAGCCTCACAAAGCAGCACACATTCAGAATGGAGAACTGGAAGCGTTCCTGTATCTTTTAAATGCTGTTCTAATTCTTAAGTCCATCTATAAAAACCTGTTTAATTATTAACCCTGGACTTTTTTTAATATAAATTCATTACATCAAAAAGAAAAATATTTACACTAACAGTGCAAGTTGTTTTTTCATAGCTACCTGTTGCTTTCTTCTCTTTCTAGTAGCAAATTTATCCCCAGTCTGAGCTGTCAAATAAAACCTTGAATAGTTTGGAAACGAGTCCACAGGACTAAGGAGCTTCCTGAGTCATCAACTCCACCACCTGCTACCACACCCAGACAATGCTTTCTTAAAAAATAAAAAATAAATAAAATAAAAGTAGTTTACTACTTCATCATCTCCCCTTTTGCTTCTGCTACAGATGTGTTGTACAAGGGCTTTACTCTTCTGACAGTTTGGAGCTTTACTTCCAATCCAAATTTATTCCTTGCCAGTGTATGCCCATTACTCGTGCCAATGTTTAGCTTGCAAAACTCTTTCTCTGGTGTTTGTTCTTTAGGCGTATTTATAGCGTAATGCATCCACTCTCCTGAAGCATCCAAAGCTTGCTAACAATATATATGCTGTGTTCTGAGGACCTTGTAATTCCTTCTGCACCAGAAGGGCTGTACTTACCCACACTGCCAAGGGCTCACCAGGGCCTTGAGCTTTGGCCCTCAGTCGCTTGCCCTCAGGCAGGGTAAGAGGAGAAGCAGCAGCAGCACCACACCAGCCTGCGGGGTGCGTGGGCAGCACAGACAGGCGAGTAGCCCCCACCTGGGACGCCCCCAGCTCTGCCTGCTTGCACTGTAACCACCACTGTTTGCAATTTGTGCTTTCACAAGCACAAGCTGCAGTCCAGTGCCAGATTCTGGCATCCTTTCGCAGCTGTTTTAATTGACTGCAACGCCATAATGCACCAGGGTGTTCAAAGAGTGGCGTGTACCTATACATCCCTCTGGCAAAACCCATCTGGTGCGACATTTGCCTTGCTACATCACTCAGCCTAGGAGAAAAGCCATTCTCTCAGTCATATTGTGTTCAGTAAAAACCTATATGCTGCAGCATCTAAGCTATCAGAGGCAAAAGCAGAGACAGAGGAGGAAGTTGAGACTGGCTACGTGCTGAACAGAGCTCCCAGCCATAACAAAAGTCACAAATTGAGCCTGCCTCTCCGTGGGGATGGATGAATAGAAGGGATCCTGGATAAAGGAAGGAGATAGCATCCCAGTGATGGAGGATAGGCAATAAATCAGGGAAGAACGCAGAAGTGAAATAGGAGAACTGGGTCTGCAAACAGCAATGGGGAAAATGAATGAGAATGAGGAAAGCAATAGAAGCGTAGCAAAGAAAAGAACATGGAAGAAAAGAAGCATAGTGAAAAGGAGAATTGAAAGTGACTTTATAAACAAAGAGGATGAGTCAGAAAAGGTTCCTGCTTTCATTTGCAGAATAAGCACTTACGAAGCTGGACTGCTTTTGGCAGCTGTGTAGCTTGAGATTGCAGGTCTCACAGGTGGCAAAGGGAATAGGAAACTTTGCAAGCTCTTGAACAAGCTGAGGGAGAATTGTAGATGGAGAACAGATTCCTTCATTCCACAGAGCTATGTGCATGCTGATTTCCCTCATTCTGGTGTGTAGTGGGAAAGATACCTTACAATGTCTGGAGAACAAAGCAATGCTTTCTGCAAAATGGATGTATTTTAATTGATCTCAAAATTCAGAAAGTAAAAGTCTGTTTTGCAAAAACTGTGAGAGCTTGGTTACCATTTAGAAATAACCAAAAGGAAGATCCTGTTGCTGAGTAGATGCTGAATACGATTACGTTCCTTTCAGTGGCAGTTCCAGCGTAAGCAGCTCCCACCACCATTTCCATTCCACTGCTCACCCTGTCCCCGGCTCCATCTCCTGTTTGGAGACAGCAGGCGTGTGGGAATCCCACTGTGAAGCACACCCAGACAGCAAACCTGCCTTCAAACTCCTCAGTGCTATCAAAAGAAATGGACACATCTCTGAATTCAGTTCAAACACACAAATCATTGAAGAGAACTAAGTATATACATACATATAGCTATGAAACTTAAGAATTCATCCTTGATGCACCAAGCAAAACGGCCTCGTGGCTAAAGCAGGACCCAGTTTCTAGTTGTGCCAATGAATCCTCTTGGAGGCTGTTATTCGCTGTGCCTCATTTTGCCATGTGCATGCTATGAGCTTTGCAAAGACTTAAACTTGATTCAGACTTTCAGCCTCTAATCATGACTTCTGGAGAAACATCTTAAACCAAATTAAACAGATAGGTTACAGGTGCATCAAGCTTTCAAACAGAAGAAGGAAAATCTGGCAACGAAAAAATCCCGTGGCCAAGTGCACAGACCAGGATGGTTCTTCCTTTCGTTGGAGCAGGAAACCAAGAAGGTGGTGAGGAGACGGAAGAAAAAGAGGAAAGTCTGAACAAATCAGAAGTGCTGAGTGTTCAGCCATGGCAGGGGCCGCCCCACCAAGTCAGAGCTGCACACCCTGCAAAAGCAATGCACAAGTTTGGGCACAAGTTATTGCAGATCAGGACCTCCTGGCTCTCTTGTTACGGTGCTGGCTGAGAAGAATTTGCTGATGTCAGCTGAGACAAAAGCCATACAGGTGAAAAAGCAAAGGTATAATATAGGATTAAGGTGTACTAACAAGGTGCTATAAAAGAATGGATCCCAGTGAGGTGGATAACATGGCAAATGCTAAAAGTCACTTTCAGAATGGAGGCTGCTAGTTTTTACCCACAAGGATTTTTATTTTTATTTTTAAATCACCTTCTGCTAATAGTGTATAATATGAGCCAATTAACAGAAAAAAAAATCTCTAAAATACCATTTACATCAGCTATGAAACTAAAACAAAACCATTACAAGCCTGGAGATAACGGGACACAACCTTTTGGGACTTGATTAACACAGTTCCCTTTGTTTCAAACCCCGTTTACACCAGTTGACTCTTTTGCCAGTGACACCACAAAAAGTGCTAACATAACACCAGGCATGTGAGGCATCGAAAGGCTGCTGACAGGCACAAGTCAATGAGAGCCACTTGTTT
Organism: Nettapus auritus; assembly: GCA_011076525.1. Lineage (NCBI taxonomy): Eukaryota > Metazoa > Chordata > Aves > Anseriformes > Anatidae > Nettapus > Nettapus auritus. The sequence goes on from CM021774.1 coordinate 3,122,201, forward strand.
GTTCTAATAACTGCTGAGAACCTGAAAACCAGGGAAATACGTGAAACATTCATCTTGTTCAAGTCTACGTGAGGAATGCGGAATGGTACGAGTCTGTAGGCAGGGTCTGGAGACAGTGGAATTAAATGTGGTGCATTTTTTTCCACTTTTGCTGGGGTGTCTCCACAGGGCTGGAGCGTGAGCCCTGAGGGGAAATACCTGGGAATTGATCTGGGAAATGAGATGTCGGTACCTCACTGGAGATTTGAGCTGCCTGACCTTCACCTTCACAACCAAGTTTAATACAGACAAGAGGCTTTCTCTTGGTATCGAGGTCAATACTTCCATCTTTCTGACATCTATCCTCTTTCTCTAACAAGATATGCAAATAGTAAAGAAATTCTACTATAAAGTGTCTTAACTTTAACCTGGGGAAAAACAAAGCGGAACCATGTGATGCAATATGCATTTGCTTCAGCAGAGCTACATTGCTGCTTCGGAGATGCTAACATCCTCCTAAACATGTCATAGCACTAAGTTCTACATCAGAATCAAAGTCACTTCAAAATTGTATTTCAGCTATACAAGAAAATAAAAATAAATCCGTTTTTACCTGAAACTGCCAACAGAACTGCAGTTTCTACAGCTTTCAAGCCCACCTCCATGAAAACATCAATTCCTCTCCCTTTATAATCTTCTGGTTGTTCTTCTAATTTTACTTTTCCTTCCAACGACATTATCGGCATCCTTTTCTGAAGCAAGAGAAAAGGATTGCTCTGTCCTCAAGAAGGTCCACGAGCAATCACACTACCTTTTTTAATCAAAATCACCACTCCGACCTATGTGTGTTTCTAATGAAATTGCACTTTTCTTTGATAAAACTCTATTATTTTTTATCAAGGTTTTCCCCGCAGCTGATTTTGGCTGATACGGCTGTAATTAACAGCTTGACACAGGACAGTACCTATTCTGAATATTAATTATATCGGCTATTCCTTAGAAATGTGATGCTAAAAATTAAAATATTATTTTTCCCCTCTCAAAACTCAGATACGCTATGTCAAGATTTTTAGGCCGGACTTCCATCTGTAGCACTATTAAAACTAAAGGAGCTTTGCTAAGCCTCACCTTTACGTAGGCAAATATCCCCCAGAGAGTCACGAGGGGTTACACTGCATGGTTTTGGCCAGCAGATCGAGCTTCCAAAGATTACTCTTTTTTTTTTTTCCCCGTATTTACCATCACGTTTCATCAACATTTTCTCTCAAGACACAGGAGAAATTGCTTCCTTTTGCAGCTCCTTGGCAGACACGATTTCTCCCTACCTGGACAGAACTCCCAGGACCAATGGCAGGCTGTGCAGGAAATGTGAAACCAGCCACCACTGAAGACAAAATACCAATGAGCGGAATTTCCGTCTTGCACATTCCCAGTTGCCATTTGTCAGAGGACTAGTCCTCTCTTCTCATGCCCTAGCTGCAATATTCTTTCAGCAGTGTGTTGTAAACAACCAGTCAGGGCTTTTTTTAGCTGTGTAATTAGAAGCCATTGCTTCTCAGTTTAATTTCTCTTTCTGTAAGTATAGCTCCCGGTCATCACCAGATGGCTATTCTTACTGCTGACCCTGCTGCCTAGATACCTCCTTGCACTTATTAAGGACCTTATTTAGAAAAATAAGAGTGGATAATGAGGACAAGCATAGTCATTGTGTCTACAATTAAGTATTTACAATTTCAACTTTAACATTCAGATTATAAGCACTGAAGAGAGTACATATACAGAAAAACTTTAAAGAAAAATGCTTTCCCTTATTACACTGTCAAGTGATTCACATAGTAATGATATCTATATAGTCACTGTAATGCTGATGCCTTATAACCTCTGCCTTGTTTATTGAACAAGGTTTATTTCCTTGGATTTGCTCCAAAATAGCTTCTGGCTGTTGAACAAAAAGACGTTTTAAAAAAAAAGGATGAATCCTTGCTTAGATCTAGAAATGTGTTCAAGTCTTAAGCTTTCTTCATAAATGCTGCTATTCCCCTTGACTAATCATAATTAAAATTCTACATAGAATGGTTTTTGTTTCCTCCTCTTATTTGCAAAAGATTTTCTGATCTTGTTTCTGTCACTGCCATGGGGATGTAGAGGGTCCCCAAACAAAAACAAAACCCACCTCGTCACTTTCAGCGACCATGACTTCCATTCAAGTCGTCCTTGCTGCATCAGCCAAAAGAAATGCATCACTTGTCCCCGTCCACAAGCACCATCCATCACGCCCTCTCTGCCACACTTGCTTTGTTTGCCTGGCCCTTTGCTAAACTTTGCACTTCAGCATTTTCGAGGCTGAAGGTGACTCTGACGAGCTGAGCGGTGAGCCCACCCGCCAGGCACCGCGGCAGGAGGGCAGGTAAGAGCAGTTGCCCAGGGCACCCCGCGGCGGCTGACCGCCGCACTGGACAAACACACACTAATTAGCAGAGGCACCTGATCGTGCAAGTGGATGATCTGCTTTTGTAGTAATTCATTACCAACGGTGTGCCAACACAACCTGGAAGCTGCAAAGCTGCGTGTCTTCTTCAGGCTTGGGATACAGATCTCCAGACTACGTAGGAAGAATCAGTGAGGATCATAGGGAGCACAATCGTAAACTTCAGCAAGTTTTAGTGATCTATGAAGGCGTATCAGGAATACGTGCATAGCTTAGGTGAGTATAACGCGCCAGTAATATTAACAGTGGATATATTTGGGTTGGGTTTAATATTTTCCTTCTACTTTTAAATCAGATATTCCTGGCAAAAATAAAAATTAAGAAAATCACCACACGTTGGCCTCTCATATAAAGGGGCACATAAAGCCATACATTAAAATAATCGTGCCACATATGGAACAGGCTTCAACCAGCCAACACCAACAAGCACCACTTTCTGTTTTGCACACAGCCTTCTCTCAGCATTGGCCTGGGGAATTTAGCACATAATTGAATTTATTGCCCACCAGGGCCCACACTGAGCAAGTTCTAATTAGTTATGAAGACGCAGATGTCTAAGCCCTAGCGTCTTGTAGAGGGCACCGTATAACTCTACAGCAGTGAAACCTCTCGAAGACAGCTCATCTGAAACTTGCATCAGCAACACACCTGGGAGTACGGAGAAGCCTATCAGTGCTACATAGTACGTCAGCCCACAAAATTTATACTTCCCCACCTCTAGAAGTGCACCACTTGTTCTGGTGGCAAGTGGCAATTCATCAGAATGACAAATTATTTCAAGATACTCTTAAAGTCTCTTCCCCACCTCCATTTAACCTAAATTGTTTATACCGTGCATCCCTAGCAGCTACACAAATTCTGCTGTATTTTTTCTTCATCCGCAAAGGTATTTGCTAGCATCATACCAGGACACAGCACGAATACTAATTAAAAGATTTATTAGCTGAAACAGGCACATTTATAGATTCATTTGTTTTTGTCAAAACAGCTCGTATCATTTATTCTAATTCCCACCCCGGATGGCACTTTGCTGACTCAGAAGCTTGTGTTCTTTGCCTTTCTGGTTGGTACCATGTTGAAAATATACATCCTGCACTAAAAAAGAAAAATAAGAAATCCAAAACTATCAACCTACCCCCGATTTTATTGACATTTCTCCAACTTAGCTCAGCCCTGGATCATCCAAGAATGACGAGAAGCTCTCACTGAGAATTAGTAAGCAACTTGGTGTCTGTCACTGTACTAAGATGCTCTCACCTACACGCTAAACAACTCGGTAACAACCTGACAATTTGGAGCATGCGAAGCCTGGCTCTGACAATAGGGCTGTCTTCGAGCAGGGTTTGAGATCTGACAACTAATCAAATTATATTCCATATGGTTAGGGTTCCATCGCTGTATTTACATCAGCAGAGGAGAAAATCTCAGAAGTCGTAACACCAGTTAGTGTGGTTCAACAAAGCGCACAACAGCAGGGAAAACCAAGTCCTCAGCATATTTTACACACCCCTTATTTTAACCATTAATTTCATTAATCATTCTTGGTAAAAGCCTCCAACAGGAAGTATTTGGGCATGGAAGCAGGGACTGCTGTTGAGCCAAAAGCCCCACACCAAAGCACCTGACGTGTGCAGCACACCAGCCCTTTCCAGTTGCAGAGATGCACCCAGGGCATCACTGATGCTTTGGGACAGCCGTGCCTCCACAACTCCAAAAGCTATTTCAGCGTCTGGGAAACCTTGGGGTTGGCCCATAGTGAGCGGCACCCTCCAGGCACCCAGAGGGCACCTCTTTCTGGCATCCCCTCTTTCTTATATCCTGAAAGAATTAATTCTACATCCCATTTACCCACATCAATTCTGAGGGAACAATAACCCCCCCCCAATCCACCTCCAGACACACCTTTAATTATGCAGCCTAAACCCCTGCGGACAGGTTTTGCTCTTTGATCTTCAGTTTATTGCTGCCATAGATGTTCTTGGCATCTTTTTCTTTCCAAGTACACTAGCAAAGGCACAAGAAGGAGAATAAAACAGACCAAGTTCCTGATAAGTCTTAGGGGATTTCTGTCCCAAAGGAGCCGAACTGCTTTGAGCTGCTGGGGCTTCTTCCCTCCTGTATCTTTTGAGGAAATTGAGAGCCACATGGAGACAGGATGAGCAAACACCTCGTAACCTGCTGGTGCAAAATGGTCTGAAGATGGTATGCATCCAGCAGACAAAGGCTTTGTACACTTCATCTCTTCATTTTCAGTTCCAAAGTGGCCTACTCTGAATTCTAATCAACAGAAAATAGAGGAAGCAATTACTTATACGGGCCTTCTCATTTATCAAAGCACGAAGCTATAGGTTCAGCAGGCGTTAGGTCAGAAGGTGGGTCACAGGGAGCTTTCAGCTTCTTCCAGCTACCAAATGTGATTAATTCTGTACCCACTTTTCTCGCACAGCTGGGCGCCCAGCAATGACAGACCCCCCACAGGAAGCCCACTTCCCTCAGCTTATCTCCCAAGAGCAGTTACACACACGTAACATTAGCTACTTCTAGTAGACCGCACGCTGTTAGCAGGCTGTTTGAGAGACACAACCACTGTCTGAGCAATAACCGCTCGCTGTTCAGTCCCCCACCACTCCCATCCTGTGTGTATAATTAAAAATCTGTTACCTCTCTGGCTTGGCTAGCAATTGGAGGCCGTCTCACAATAGCGCTCAGCAGACAGAGGGCTTTAGCAGATGGCAAGACAATGACGCAATTCAGAATCTAAATATGATGCCACAAGATCAGACTGTTGCAGATTTGGTAACAAATGAAATTAAACGCATGACTGTGGGATCAATAAGACATAGATGAAAATAAATTAAATGCATCGCTCATACAGTAGGGAGTGGGTGTAATTTGTTGAAGGATAAAAGTGACAATCTTGCTTCTATGGTGTGTTGCAGTATCTGTGGAGCCTCTTTGTATCTTTCCTATTTTCCTACTAATGCTGCTGCAAAGCAATATCAACCAAGAAAATAACATTTCACACTAAACACCCAGGCACTGGGAACTGAAAGCTGTAGCACTTATTCCACTCAGGTAGTTATCCTGTACGCCGTCAGCTGCTGCTTATCGAGCAAGTGGACCACAGCTAAAAATGAGGACTGAGAGCATGCCCTAGTTTGCACCTTGCTGCTTTGCTAAATGTGAAAGCACGGGTAAAAAGATTACATAATGGCATCTTCTGTTTTCATTTATCACTGTTCACATTCAGAGAAGAGTCTAAAACAGAGTAGGAAATTTCTGAGATCGGATCAGGATAACTGAAAAGAAATGCTCCGAAAAGGATGTGGAAAACAACGTCAAGAATTTCCTGTGCTTCCCTAATAACCTACAAGAAATTATGCCTTTGGTTCTTTCAGATAAATTTCAGATAAATTTCAGATAAAAAAGAAAAAAAATCATTCTTCCACATGATGGATGAGTACCTAAAACAATGGGAATGATTCCAACAGAAACACTAAATCTGCGTTACATATTTCAGCACTTAAATTATGCATCAGTTTTCCTTTCCATTTGGAATTAGAGGGAAAAGAGCCCTCAGATCCTGGTGTATGCTGCTGCTGTCTGTCACCATATTACCACCCAGATCACGCAGCAACAGTAAGACAACTATCATGTCCAATTTATTACCTACACCCCCATAAAGAAAGCCGGGCTGCTGATACATGAGGTAAGTAAATAAGACGGCAGATGTAGAGATTCAGACAAGTGGAGCGTTGCGTCCTTGCCCTCAGGGAAGGCCACATCATGCTATTTTAGGTCCTTTTTTGTTCACTGAAGTAGTTAACATGCTTCCTCAGGACAGGAATCATGGGCTTAGGCTTCATACAAACATATTTTATATGGAGTTTTCAAAACGCAGCTGCATTTTTGTGTATCGCTGCTGCCCAAGACTTGTTTATCAGAGCAGGACCTCTGCCCTAACAAAGGACTTGACGCTGCCATGCAAGGAGGCAGAGGACAGGTACGGAGGGAGCTCCGGGGGATGCTGTGGAGGAGAATGACGACGGCTGCAGCAAACAGCTGCCGGGCTGTGAGAAAGTACAAGAGAAATTTCTCATGTAACAAAAGCTGTTGCTCTGCACTGTCTGCACAACAGCTGCTGTGGGGTCAGCCTCCCTAGAATAGGGGATGGCCTCGGACACTGCTTTCTACCTCAGGGCACAACATAGCCAAGGCAGACTGGATGTTATCTTTGCAACACACTTAGCCTTCGTTTTACAGATAGAGAAATAACAGAGAGCAGCAAGGAAACCGTGTTGCGAAGAAACCCTACAGCTCCGGCGCTCAAGGCATCAGGCAACCCTTCCTCCCTTCTCCATGGCTCAGCCTTCACACAGGCCCACTGACTCCACCTGAGATTATTACTGATTTTCAGGATCTTGACATTAGTTTTCAAAAACCAAGGGTGCTCCTGGGGTGATGGAATTAACCAGCCCATGCTGGCTCTCACCTTAGGTCCATCCTCCATATCTGAAGAACGTGGATAAGTTAAAACATTGGTTTTCTTCACCTGCTTGCCCACACACTCTGTGCTCCCAGGGCATTTGGGTACCCGAGACCCCTCCGTTCCCTCCCCAGGAAAGCCAACCTTCCCCCAGGGCTTCTTCTGGAGTACAACAAACACAGTTTGAGTCTGCAGGAGAACAAGTAATTGAAACAGATTTTACACAGCATTCCAAATCAATCTTTAATTATAAATTGGCAACCTCAAAAAGGTCAGAGACTAAGGTAGGTAAAATATCCTCACCTCCTGAAAAGCCATAAAAATGGATTACAAAAGATTAGAAGGGTAAAAAACTGGTTTAGGTCTGTTCTGACAGAGCTTCCTCTACTCCCTCCTCCTATAAAATCTAGGACAGCTGATGCTACAACTGCCTCAAGTTCATCAAGTACCACCTTCTACTTTTGGGAGCTCTTCATCCCTAAATTCACCTACACTGACTCCAGAATTACAATTTCTTCTACAAACTGTAAACCCATAAAGGAGAAAGCTTTTTCAGGATATTATTTCCCAATGTATCGTGTAGATGTTTTGCATACTCTCCCCAGCAGCAGAAGCTTTAGAATATTACGGGGGGGGGAGCAAAAAATTATATGTACATGTGAGGAAAAAAAAAAAGAAAAAAAAAAAAGGAATCAAGTTGTTAACTCACGTAGTCCAAAAAAAGCAAAGCACATAAATACATGCCTAACTCTAGATAGGGAGAAACACTTAGGCAAATATTTCAACTCTTTGCTTATTTGAAGTCCTACAAAAATAGCTTTCTTTTCAGAACTCTAAGCATTTTTTTCTGAAGTTACATGATCGTCTTTAAAGAATTGTTCAGCAGAAAAGATTCAGATCACAAGGCAAGCTGAAATAGCATCAGTAAGCTCAAGCTTTTGATAATGTTTACCTCTATTTCATTTTCAAAGTACACAGAATGCCAAATCCTGCTCGCTTTTTCATATGCAATTAATCCCACCAAAATCCTTTGGGACTACTTCTGAAAGTAAAACGAGCAGGATTTAGTTTATAATCCAACACTGACAGGAAGGGAAAATATGATATTGTGTTTTATCCCTAGCAAAGAACCCTGGCACTAAATCCTCATGAATGAGTAGAGCGTTAGTGCATATTCTGCAGCTAATCTGGCAACTGGGCAATTTCCTGTTTGAGGTTTATATTTTGCCCAAATGACTGTGTGGAGACAGATGGCCACACCAAAGGAGGACAGTTCTGGAAAGAAGTCTCCTTCCCTCAGGAGTACTTCAAAAGATCAGTCTGGGAACTGCCAAAGCAGGGTCTTTTGCCAAGCAGCTGAATCACAACGCACTGAATACCTTATTCGGCTGGCTTCTGTACCAAATCCTTGCCATCTGATAAAAGGAATGTTGGGGACGGAAGAGCAAAAGATATTTCAGTGACTGATGAGGGTTTCTAATGCTAATGACTGGATGTTAAGACTCATTCCAAGACTTTTTTTTAACCCAAGAAAGAAAATCTTTCCTGACTGCATTTTCTGCATCCTTAGAAGTACGCCCTAGGTTACTGATCATCTGGGATCCCATCAGGAATTTTTCAAGAAAGATACTCGTTTCCTTCGGGCTACAATGGCTCAATCAGATCGAGTTTCTAAAACATAGGTCATACAGATCTGATGTCAGCCAAGGGCTTTATTCTCCCTCATAATTTTTATCCATGATTTTCCAGCACCAATTACTTGGGTCATCTTTGCTTTGTTTCAAAGAGAAAATAGAGATATTTAAGAATTATCTATGAAAACACACAATATGAAAATACACATTTAGTATAGCGAGCTGCATACTGTTTATTTGGATTTGAATTTCCCTTTCCTTTGAATTTTCAGTAAACCAGAAAGATTTTTATCACCAATAACAACTTCAGCTTAAAAACCTTCAGGACTGTCAGGTAGTAAGAGATTTCGGGACTGTGAGATTAAATCAAGTGTTGTATGGAAAAAAAAACTGAAGAGTCAGTAGTTTTAGTTTAGATTAACACAACTCAGAATTAAAACTGGACTTAGTAGAGTGCAAACGTGTCTCACCATTTTGCTGATCTGCAGAGTAAGACATCACTTCTTTAAGGTATTCACACTTGGCCGAGATTCATTCTTCATAAGCTTGAAGGCTAAGGAAAAAAGGTTTTAAATCGTATTTTAAAATGCTGGATTACATTTCAGGCTATAAATCATAGCCTGCAACCTTGGAATCGCAAAATACATCTACATCTTGAGTGAATACTTTGGGAGTATTTCAGCTCTTTTGCCCTGTCTCCCTAGTGATAATAAATACAGATTTCACTCCTACATTTGATTGCTACTAGACTTATGCTGGTCTATTAGGATTTCTAAATTGCATAAGCAGAGAGTGCTTCTGAAACATGGCTTAAAGGAAAATCACATAGAACACAAAATGTTACAAAAATCTAAGAACTACTGGAATTTCTATTTAACTCGAGCAGAAATAAGTCAGATGTCCCACACCCTAGGCATAGCAAAACAGAGGCAACTTCTTGTTCTCATGGGTGTCTTTATTCCCAGTCAGGTGTATGGGGTAGGATCAATGGAGTCGTTACCACATGGCACTGCATCTGGCATGTTACATGGACTTGTATCATGCGAGCACATTAACAGCCCCTTCTGACTTCCACAGTAACCAGTAAAACCGTCCCTAAAATGCCCAGCTGGTGACCCAAATCTATCAAAAAAATGGAAAGGATGAATGAAAACTTAACCACTTTCAGAGCTGGTAAAGTAAAGATTGAAATGACACAAAGATGTCCTGCAGGCTTCTATGACAAAATTAAGATTAATTGCTGGGAAAGTCCCACTTGCAGATGAAAGAGACGGAAAGTACTCCTTGGGATCAGGCAGACCATTTCAGATGGTACCAGGAAATGCTAAGCAACTTGAATACAATTACGGAGGGAAGCAGAACCAGGAATAAAATTCAGCTCTGTTGACCTGAAGCTGTCTACTCACCTCCCAGCTATTACAAGGAACACGTGGGAAGGGAAATAGCATTCTGTACTTAGGATGGCAGAAATTACTTTTGAAGAGGTAAATGATTCATAAAACTTCATGCTGCTGAACGCTTCCCTGCATCTACAGCCGTGTAGTTGCTCAAGCATTTAACACAAGTGTATTGCTCACTTCCAAGTCACAGTTCTCATGAGCAAAGAGCATTCAAGGTGATATTCTCGGCTTGTTAAGAGCAGCACATGCCCATCTGTTGAGATCTGTTTTGACAGAATTTAATCCCTCTGCATTTCTTCTTTGTGTGTCTGTTTATTTTTTTATAACGTTGTATATCTCACTTCTCTTAAAAGCAAAATCCTAAACATGATGTCTGACGCACGCAGGTTGTCATAGACCTGTCTGTTCACTAAAGATATTTAGAAAGAGAAAACATTGAATGACCTGGCAAGTTTTAAATCAAAAGAAACGGGAACAAAGGGAAATTTATCTTCTTTCTGCAACATATGCAGGAAAAAGTTAATAGGTATTGGTCAAAAAGACAGTTAGATACACAGGAAAAAAAATAAAACAGTGTAGACATCCAGGGCATCTCCGTGTCTTGCACATTGTAAGACTTTCTCATCATTCCATCCTATAAACCAGAAAAGCACCTTATATGTAGAAAAGAACAATGATGCTCAGCGTATGGCTTTCTGCAGAACAGGGTAATAAATTAGGACCCTTTGGTTTGGAAAACAGGTAACTGGAGGTCCACAAACCAACAAATGCTGCAGAGGTGACAAGAGCATGATTATACAGCTTCTCATAATACCAGAACTACAGAAAACCTGATAGTATCAAAGCTGAAACACAAATAAAATATTTCCCATAATAAGCAATTAAAGAGTACTTACTATTAATTACCGCATTATATTTGAGAGATAGAAGTATAACGAGTTTCAAAATTACAATGGTTCCCCAGCAATTTCCAAAGAAATCCCTAAATTACTAACTGCCTGAGTTTGGGATCATAGCACACCAAAAAAAAATCCCTCAGATGATGCATGCTCTGCTGTACTTCTCTGAAACGACCTGTCATACTGGCCACCATCATTAGCACTAGGTTAAAGAGACTTGGGATAAGCACCGTCATGAAAGTTCCTGTATTGTCAGCCTAAAACCATTAACGGTTTCCAAAATCACCATGGAAAACGAAAAACTATTAGCAAGATTTGGTCAAATAAATGGATCTCATGAACTTAAGGCAGATTCAAATGACTGTTCAAAGAAATCGTAGTAGTAGATAGATCAACAAAATTTAGCACATCCTTAGAAAATGGAGACAGTATGGTTTAGACGTTCCTTGTACGACCAAGTTAACGTAGATCATTATATATGGTACAATAACAAAACCAATTGACTTGAGGGAAATGCAGACCCTTATGACCACTGGAAATGCTCGCCTGCAGTATTGCTACCTGCAGACACTGTTTTCCTACCAACAGAGAATGTGGTTATATTTGTTATGAGACAGGTTTTTGCCCTGCTCACGCTCCTTGAGTTTGACCTAAGAATAGCTCCTGTGTTCACAGCTGCTTGTTTTTAGCAGAACCTGAACTCTCCAGGTCTGCTGTAGAAAGCCTTCAACAGACAGTTAAAAGCAATTCTCAGAGAGCCGTCTCCTTCTATTTGGAAACAAATTAATCTACACCAGCTGTGGAAAGTGAAGAATGCTTCCTGTCACCTTTATATCACAGCTGTCAGTGCCAGTGACAACATCACGCCCCAGGTTAACACCAGACACACAGGTAAGCATCCATGGAGAAAAAGCACGAGTCTTTTAAAGGCAGCATCACAGATACCCTGGGGGATCTTCTGTATGAGACACCCAAGCAGCAGCAAGGCCAAGCCCTAAGGAACCCTGGGTAAATGTGCTCCATGAATAGATCATTCTGAATTTATTCCTTGCTCAAGGGTAACTGCTACTTCTTTGTAAATATCACACATGAACTAGCATCATATTATGATATTTGTATCTTCTATTTCAAAATATATATATATGTATCTATATATATATAGATAGATACATATATATCTCCCCTGAGACTATTCTCATCCTCAGCAGACCTAATCAAATTAACCCCAAACGTCTTCGCATCTGTACCCAGACACAACAAACCAAACAGAGAAGTCAGGAGCAGCCCGGGTGCCAGTCTGCTTGGCTTGTTCTGAATTTCAAAGCAAGCATCAGTTTGTTAGGCTTGTTAGAAGAAAAGTTGTCTTCATGGCTAAGTTCCGAGACTGCTGAGTGCAAGTTTGGCACCTTTAAGAAGAGAGCTAAACCTGTATGGCCTGTACTACTCTGTCCCCAGGTTTTGTGTCAGGGAGTACATAAAACCTGAATCTGAATACACGGGGATTTGAAGTGCAATCTAAGCTTGCCGAGTGCTGTAAATAACGGGCAATGGTCATTGCAAGAGAGAAAAACATTTGATCTTTCCACCACTCACCTTAACCGGGTGCTGCTTTTTAGGGTGAATTTCAGTAGTGAGGCTTAAAAGCTGGAAGCCTTACACTTGACAGCATCTTGCATAAAACAGCGATACTGTAACCATTGCCAGCATCAACACAGAGCGAATTTTTGACAGCTTTTTATTTTGACAAGAACTAAGAAAGCTCTCAAATTCTCAACTCAAGAATCACTTCAGTCAAAGTGGATTACACAAGCAATTCTCTTAATCAGCAAGTTTAACACAGAGCAGAGCTTTACAGAAAACAGCTTGCATAAACAGTAAACAAGAAGTTCCTCTCAATTATGCAGAGACCCCCTCCTCAATTCCAGGTGATAAGTCATGGAAGCACATTAATGCCTTATAAATAACATCTATTTCTGTTCAGGACTGTTTCCTGTACCAAAACAACTTCACTAGTAAATAATGCTGCTTGTAGAGCTAGAGCCAATATCCTCCTTTATTCAGTAACATACCTTCACTGCCACATATATATGAGATAAACTGCTGTTGTTTCACCTTGAAAAATTACTCAGAGAACAGTTCAGTGAACAAGAGTGACTTTACCTAACAAAACAGAAAATGAAAGATCTAAGTGAGAGACGAACCACCGCCAAGGAACATCTTCAAACTCAGCTATCTCCACAAACCACTCTGCCCCCACCTGTTCCTGAGTAATGCTGCTTGTTCTAAACTTCATGGCTATAATCATGTCATCAGGTCACACAAAAAAACTTCCAGTATTTAGCAAATAACAAACTGTTCAATGCTTTTTGTTTAGGAACCTTGAAATAATATCAAAATAACTAATCACCGAATTTGGACTATTACCGATAACAATTTTAAAATACCTTCTGTATTTCTTTGCATAAGGCCTTTTAAAATTTGGATCTAAAACCAGATAACAAGCAGACAATTTCATCAGTGGTTGATTTATTTCGGCTTTCTGCTCTCTCTGGTCGCAGTTCAGTGAAACCCATAAATAAGTTAGGCTGGTGAAGGAGATTGAATTTTTGAGACCAGAGCAGTAAATGAGGAATTTTACAGCCTGGAGGTTGAAATACCTTCTCTTGGGATATAAGCCTTTGGACCTATTAGCAGCTGTCTATATTGCTGTTCCAGCCATCAACACGTGACCACGTCAACATATTGACATTATTTATGTTTCTTTCTTCTGCAAAAGGACAGACCTTTCATGTGTTTGGGGCTCCATAAAGTCAGTTAGATGCATAGATTACAGTACATACACACCCACGTTTTATTTCCAAAATAAAAGTTTCCAGACACCATCAAGCTTCTCTCTTGAACTACTTTTCAATATTTAAAAGGCATCCAAACAAATCTAGTATTTAGGTTTAAAAAAAAAAAAAAAAAAAGTTGAACAAGGCCTAAAGGCCTATAAGCTGTAAGCTTCTGTGTACAGGAAAAAAGTCGTATTTTCAACATGTTTACTATATCTAACACCTTTTGTTTCTCAACTAGTTTGCAAAACTGCCGGTTGTGCCATTAGCCACAAATTTTTCCCTTATTAAGTACTAAAAAGTCAGATTTTCCCAAAATGTAGAAAGATATCGTCAGCTCAATTTGATTATACAGAAAACCGGGTTTTGTTTGGTTTTTGATTTACACTTTTAGTCAGTACTTGCAAAGGAAAGACTGACAGGGAGGCCTGAAAATAAAAGCATGCAAAACAAGCAAAGCAGAAACCTCCGCCACCACCCACCACTTAAGTTTTTTGTAGTTGTCTGACTTGGAATCAAAACTCCACCAAAACCCAAGAGATTCCACACACAACTGAAGCAAGAATCGATGAAGCACCAAACCCATCAAAGACCGTGAGTAAACAGAAGCATCTCCAGGTCTTACTTCTTGCAAAAACAGGGAGACGACCTCCGGCAAGACGCAGCTCAGAGGAGCAGGCCCGCACCTTCCGTGGGCGCACGGCAGCCGTTTCGGGGCACTTTTACCTCAGGAGCTCGCCCTGCCCACCGGGTACAGGTACCACAGCGCTGTTCCTCCATCTTTGGCAGCAGACCCACGTTTGACGAACAACCTAATACACTGAAATGAACACTTCCACCCATCTCCCACTAATTTAGCATTCCACAAAAACTAAAGTTATTATTTCTAAGAAGGCGTCACAGTGCAGGCCACAGGCTTACCAGGCACGGCAGAAATGGTGCCCTACAAGGAACCGCTGACCAGCAAGGCTTCAGGCAATAGCCACACACATGAAAAGGAGTAAAACTTGCTAACAGATCTACGAAGGCATCTCTGCACTTAAGACAGTGCTACAACTAGCCCCAGGACTCTCTGGACCCCAGGAGTCAGGTGAGAGCTCCCATACTCCACATGACTGCACACCTCCACAAGCCAGCACCCAAGCTGAACAATTGAAGTAGAAAACCGTTACCCAAGACAATTTTATTTTCTAACTATTCACTTACATCCTGCATACTCACATGGTGTTCGCAGCAGGCTTCCAGTCTCCACTCCTGAGGGAAATGGCACACCTGCACAACGGTGGACAACTGCAGTATTAACTTTCAACTAGCCCTTGCTTGCTATTTACTGTTACACAGTTTAATAGAAAGAGGCACACAGATTAAACTCATACAACTGGCAGGATGCTTAGGATCTATGTTGCAGTGTGCCCCCCAAAAGGTTCTTCTCAGCTACTGTACGACCACTTCACTGACGGACATTCATAGAAAAGAATTAATTAATCCAACAGGTGAACAAACAGGTGTCCTAAGTAGTACAGTGCATTTAAAGGTAAGTGGACAGAAAAAATACAGACACTATTTAGTGTAAGTCTTAATATAAAAAAGCCCTCGTACAAAGTAAGAGATTTTTTTTTATACATAGTGCAAAACAGGTGATGAATCCCATCTGATTTCTCTGCTTAGCACAGATTTAATTACTATTTTCGGAGAAAATTAAAACTTAGGACACACTGAACTTTAGCTCTTTAAATTCAGTAAAAAAAAAAATCTGTAATGAGATTTTAGTATCCCACTTCAAGGATTAACGACATCAAATATTTTGGTAAAACAGGCCACATCATGAAGAAAAGCAGACAATAGATACGAGGAAGTTTATGAGTTGATATAGCACATATTCAAATCTGGAATAAACTAATAATTATTTTTCAGGGAAATTATCACTGACAGAAGTAAATGCTATTTTAAATGTTTTCAGAAAGCTTCTCTTATCACAGTGTTGTAGATAAACTGTACACAGATTTAAAAAAGCAGTGAATTTATCTCAGTACTGATGACACACTGAATAAATACCATCACAATATGCAAAATACCTACACTTAACACGAGCTTCCTTTCTATCAATATAATCCTGAGCATTAGGTAAAAACAGTCAGAAGCATGATTTATTCAGCATCTTAATCAGCTTGATTACATGTCAGATTTGAATTTCAGTAGCTCAGGAGAATGGTGGTTCAAACTTCAGACCAGATGCTATCACCATTACTACTTTCCAAACAGCAGCCAGTCCTACATCAATGTTAGCTTTGCCAGGTTAAATGTCAACTGCGCTGTAATTTAGGGGAAGTTGATTTAAAGAGATGAAGCAAAAATAATTCGCATTCATAACAAACTGAAAAATGTTCCCAATGACCATGGTGAAAACAAATTTCTGCATTGCACTGAATAAAAACAATACATCCTGCCCCACCTCGTAACCATTAAAATACATTTTATCTGCTTTCACTGCTACAGAAGAACAGGCAAAATAAGTCTAGTGCTAACATCTTTTACTCCTTTACTTTCCCTGATGGGAAAAGGAAAAGTACATTTTCTTTCTGGGTAAGAACAAACACACTATCTCAAATAATATGCTTTATTTTTCATCCTGCTGACAAGGTTTTCTCCACTTAGATAACCGAAGTACTGCCCAAACCATTATTCTTTTTTTTTTTTTTTTAAATAACAAAAATCATTCAAACCGTAACAGTCACTGTTTATTAAAATGTATTTTTCTTCAACTGTAAGCATAGCTCTGAACAATGCCAGGTGAAACAGTAAGCAATTGTTAACTGCTGAAGAGATGACAATAAAAGATACAAGCATTCTAAGAGACTTCTTCCATATCCACATCCTCTTGTAGCTTCTGCACCATTTTCTCTTCCAGCTGCTTTGGTTTGCCTTCAAAACAAAGAAATATAAATTAAAGATATCTCAAAAGGCAAAAAAACTGAATATATTAAGCAGTTGTTTGTTGTAAACCCACCAAGCTGAATATTATTTATTGTTAACCTCCATCACCACCTAAAATCATAGAATTGTTGTAATAGAAAAGCTGATACAGTTTTTATGCAAAAGTCTAAAATGCAGTCAACATATTTTTCCATTTATATAGCTAGCAAAAAAATTTAAGCTGTCCTGAATGGTGTGTTGGATGGCAATAATGTTACCTCTTAATAATGCTACCAAAATGAAAACAAACAAAAAAAACAAAACAGGACTGACATTTGTTTCTGCTCTTTAATCCAAAACACTGAAAAGGAAATATTTGCTGTCTGAGAAACAACATTTTATTGTGCATCATCCCCTTAACATAAGCAAAGCTAAAAAACAAAAAATTAAGCATAAATATATCCTAACAAGCGCCTGTTTCACATAGCTACAGTCTTAAGATTTGTACGTAACACAAACAGAAACAGAAAAAAACAGGTTTCTAGTTAACATCTAATAAAGTAACCTACCTCCAACTGAGACAAGGTCATTAGTAATTTTTATAGAACATGAACTAATGAATGTAAGTGTTGGTTCTTTTTTAAAAAAAAACATATCTCTATCATTGTGTTCCATTAGCTGTATTTTTAAAAATAAATAATCTTTATAATCTGTTTTTATCAACATCATCTAACACAAAATAGCACCTTCAATAAGGTGTTTGGAAAACAGAAAATTATTTAGGAGGAATAGGTATCTGCACCTCAAAGCCAACATAAAAACTCAGTTCACTGAAAGAATATACAATATTTTATCTGTCCTAGACAGAGGTTTTAGTCAAAATTAACAAAATTACCGTTACATCAAAAAAGTTAGGATTACATTGCAGAAACAGTATTCTCATCTAAGTTCATACAGTGAACTACAACAAAACAAAGCTACATTTCCACAATTAGCTGACAAAAAAAAAAAACTCCTGTATTTTTTATTAATTAATGTGACTGGCTGTTGAGTTCAAATGATTCACTTCAAAGGGAAGACTTATATAAATACACTAATTAAGAGACCTGCAGTTCTGAAAGTACCAGGTATTAAGTGCAATAGAATTAAAACACTGCAGTAAGAAGGGATGAACGCGGGACCAAATAAACAAAAAGGTGTGTTTGATTCAGAACAAGGATATTGCTCACATTTCATGACAAGAGCTATACTTCACATTCAATAGACAAATTAAATGTTAAAAAAAACAAATGATTATTGATGAGTAGGGTAAGTCATACTAAAAAAAGATCAATATTCATCACAAAATTGTATACTTTAAGAGTATACATAAACCAGGTATATCAAGTTCTTACCTGCATGTGGAGCACGAAGAAGGTGGATATTCTGTTTGACTTCTTTGATATCTTCCGCCTTCTGCAACTCTTTGCTCTTCTTTAATCTGGAAGATGGGGGACATGAAATTAAATTACCTTTAAAGAGGTGGTGGATGTTTTCTGTTTCATCCATGACACACGTACTTAGCTAAAGGTATGTAAGCGCTACGTAACTCTGACTGTAAGCAAATAAACGTAAAAACTATTTGAAAACCTATTTAAGAACATACTGGATTCAAAATCAGAAAGCCAGCACTATCAGCTCTTAGGGGAATGTGCTTAAATCT
This sequence comes from Nettapus auritus, assembly GCA_011076525.1. Taxonomy (NCBI): domain Eukaryota; kingdom Metazoa; phylum Chordata; class Aves; order Anseriformes; family Anatidae; genus Nettapus; species Nettapus auritus. The sequence continues at coordinate 3,140,536 of CM021774.1, forward strand.
GGAAATCCAAGCTACACATAATGAAATACCACTATTACAACTGCACATGTAAAAGCTGTATTTTCTTTGACAGCCAATGTAGCATAGCAGTTAGGTAGCACGGCGGACTCCACTCAAACTATTTTACCTCATCACTTGGACTGCCGTACATGTAACAAAGCAAATAACCATTTAAAACTCCTAATTGTCATTTTTCTAGAAAGACTGACTGTCTAGTACAGACTTGCAAGAGCTCCTTTAACACAAATACTTCTCCTCACCTGTTCATAATAAATCTAGCTTGGCGTTTTTGCTTGATTTCCTCCACTCTCTTCATTGCATCAACTGAAACAAAGCAGAAGTTGCTGTAAAAGTGCTTACAAAGACACAGCTGAAAATACATGCTGTTTTACAGAGCAACACTACCAGTACTCCCTAATATAAAACCCCTACATCAGAGGGAACTCGTATTGCATAGAAGTTCTTCCTTCTTCAAAGAGAACAGAATTTTTTGTATAACGATGAATTATATTTTAAAACTTATTAATGGTTTCACTTTTATGCCTACATACATTTGCTACAGTTAAGCATCACAAGAAGAGACTCTTACTCTATTTGAAATCAGATACAAATTACCATCTTCCCCTTTCTGGCATTCACTCCTAACTTACAAAGTAACTCTTCCATTTTATATCATTTACATTGTTTATAAAACAAACTAAAGCAGAATGAATGGGAACAAACAATGGCGTTAGTATAAGAGGCTTACAATTCTCTTAAAATTCTGGAGAGCAACCAAGGCTTTTTCAAAGATAACAGTTCAAAATACAGTAATGCTACACCTGGTTTTCTAAACAGTTTCTGAAAATAAATAAATAAATAGAATAAAATCATGCAAAACCCCACACCCATTCACAACAGCCCCACAGCTAAGAATGTGGTCATGACTCCGGTAATTTCCAAGAACAATCATTAAAGAGCGTAACTATTCTAAGTAGTCTCCTGACAACACCTTCATGTGAAGTAAAAGTTCACTCCTCACAGCTCTTTTGTTCTTTTCCGAACATGACTCACCAGTCTTGTTCCACAACTCTCTCTGGTATTTCACTGGCTCGTTTCTACGTTTTTCAAATTCAAATGAATTATCCTGAACGAAGAAAAAGTAAATACAGATTATATATGGAAGCACAGTTAGATCAATACATTCCAATTGTAGCACTCAACTATTAATACTCCAGATTCCTGTATTTTAAATTCATTTAGAGATTACTGGACTAGAAGGGAATATATTACTGCTTGACCTCCAAGTGCCACATGCCACAGTGATTTGCCTGAAAAGAATTACTTACCAAACCAGCTCCTTTGACTATTTTTAACAAGACAAAGGGAACAGCGAAGTTCTAAAGTGAAGTAGGAACTACAGAGCAGACTAGGCAGGTAGAAGGCAAAACTTAAAATGTGTAGTCATCATTCAACAGCCCAGAATTTTGAAAAAGTTCAAGAAATGTTATTTCGTTTTAAGAATAGAGTAACAATGCAAAATCATCTGAAATGGTAAAATATTTCAATTGATGGCACTGTAGGGTTTGGGGTGGGCTGATGGAGGTGTTTTTTTTCTGCTAGACATAATTATTTTTGCACCAATTTTATCTGAAGGTTTTTCCTTACCCACATGCTCTTTTTTTTTTGTAACAGCAAAGCAGAGTTTTAATCTTTCCTTCATGTAAAGACAGCTCCAATGGGAGCTACAACATGTAGTAGCAAGAAACGGCACACACAGACTCACAAACCTTGCTCCATTATGAAACAAATCATAGTCTTCACCATGGCACAGCATCAAAATGTGCTTAAAAAAAAAAAAATGGCAAAAAAATCTTCTAAATTCCAAGTGTGACAGGACGTAACATCAGTGTCCTCAGTCACTCTAAGGGGAAGACGAAGCCAGTCCTTCAGAAATACTTTGTGAACAACCACCTGGCAATATTTATTTACTTAAGGACTGTCCTGTAAGATAGGAGTACTTATTATTTTACCACTGAGGTAACTTTATCTTTTCTTTTTAACCATCTTAAGTTCTCATACGCTCTTTTTGAAACATTCCTATCTATACAAAGACTTTCCCTATACAATGTAGGCTTCAAGGAGATTTCCAAAGGTAACTGAGGTGTTTATAAAGAGAGGCTTCTTACAGGCCCCCTGCAAGCCACATTATCTGATTGTGCAGAAATACAATTACCAAAGGTCTGTGTTCACAGACCAGAAGATTTACAGATGGAAAAAGCATGTCTTGGATTTTGCAGGTATTGTGGATATGTGCACCTGGCTTTCACACAGGAGTGGGAAAGTTCAACGCTATATTCAAACCAAATGAAGCAAAAAAAAAAAAAACAAAAAACAAGGAAATTCACATACTCTTCCACAATCCCTCTTTCGACACTAACTGCATCCCCGGTGCTCATCTAACTAAACAATAAAACATTCAGCTAGTTCACCTGATGTGTTTAGAAGTGGAAAAGGCTAGCTTATTGCCGTTTTGCTGAGCTAGGGTAAAGCGTAACGTAAGAAGTCCATCTCCTTACCACTGTCAATTCTTTGCCAGCTGCTTTCCGGAATGCTTTGGTCCATCTGATCTTCCTTGGATTCCGCTTCTTTTTGAAGTTTTTGTGGCATTTTGATTTGCAGAATCTAAATATCTTGAAAAAAAGAAGTCAAATGGTGTTATTCCTGCCCAATTGCAAACAGGGTGTCAACCAGTGGCGTTTCTCTAACAATACAGCTCACTGAAAACGACGCTGATTTTTTAAATTTCAGTCTTCTTATTTCAAATGTCGCCATTAAGCAACTATAGGGGATGGTGGCTGTTTTGGGGGTTGTTTTTTCAATCACTCTCAGTGATACTACACTCTGGGAAATTACCAGCTCACAGACAAGTATTATCTCTATTTGGCAGGTTTTTGTAATAACTGTGATGCAGAAACGGGAAAAATGTGTTCTTTGAGGGACTGCAGCTGGGCGAGCAGTAATCGCTACTCCACGGAGTGCTTACCCCAACACACTAAGCTTTTGGTGGAGTAGTTCAAGTTCAGCCACGATGCATTCTTCCAGGGCTCACGCTGCTATCACTACACACTAAGGCACGCATACACTACCTGTGGAGCCCACTCAGACTAAACTCAGAGTCTTAATGAAATAAACACGCACAGATCTTGTTACAGCACACAAAAAGAGCACCCTTCCAAAAGTCAGTATGTGTGCTACGTTTCAACAGAACCCTGTACAGGAAAACTAAACACACTTGCTTTATCATTATATATTTATTAATTTATTTCACTCTCAGTGCAACATTCAGCTACAGCAAGTTCCACTACATGAAGGACTGCTGCAATTAAGCTCGGCAAGCTAAGGCACTCAGGACAATTTGGCATCTAAGAACCAGATTAGTATCCTCATCAGCAGCTCCCAAATTATAACGCGTAACGATGCAAGAAGTGACGTGGTGAAAAAGCAATGGGGGCAGCAGCAAGATGCTAGATGCCCAGTGTCTGAAGCCTTACTCATCCTCCCAAGTGAAAACTGACTACAAAAAAGTTGGAAACCACTTACAATTTAGAAAGAGAAGAGCACGGAAAGGATATATAAAAGCAGTCTCCCATAATTACGTGACTAGTTTTGTTTCTTTGATAAAGTTTTTACTTATAAAACAAACAATTCCAAGCACTGTTCTCGTTTCTTCTTTATAAAGCCATTTTCACAGCTGTCAGTGACACACACAACATACAGTTAAGCTGATTAAAATCCTCACAACTTGGCTGGGTTTTCTTTATCATCTGCCAAAATAACTATGAAACCAGACGTACTGTGAATAAATAATTTCCTATACCTGTCAGTGCTTTTTAGATACAGTGCCATCCTGACAAGAAGAAATCCTCATACCTCATACAACAGTTTTCAATGTAATACACACAGAAATACCTGTCTCTTGGATCACAGCTTTAAACCTTAAAGATCACCGCTCAAGAGGAGTGCTGAGCATGTTATAATGTCCTGGACTGAATTTACTGGAAGCAATTAAAGCACAAACCAAAATATTCCAACTGACCATTCTTCCTTTTTTTTCCTTGCTCCTTTTTTTCCACATATTCTACAGATTTCTACATATTGCGATGCACAATTATTCCACTCATCTACTAAACTAATTGAGAATGTTTGGGGTTTTTGCTCTACTACTCCAAATATAATCTGCAAACTCCAACACATAAAGAAGAATTGCCAAAGTTCGTTCAAATTAAACTGCGCTCTTCAAGTTAATGATGCGTGATAGCATAACCCTAGTTTCCCGCTGCGTACTGGACTGAAAAACAACCTGAAAAATTGGTTGAATATTCATTTTCAAAGTAATATTAAAAACTAATTTCTTATCATTTAAGTCCCATTGGAAAGATCTTTAAATTTCGAGAGCTTAAATACTATTAATTGATTCGTGTTTAATGAAAAATCTTAAAAATCATTCATTCCACACAGTGACCTTAAATTGCAAATGGCTGATTTTTTCAAAATCGCTGCTGTATTGTATTTAAATAGCCTACCTAGTTCGTTGTGAGTACTTTAAATCAAGGTTTCTAAGAAAAAGGACAACATTAAATATTTGAAGCAAGCTGGCAGCATCGATCTCACCCTCTGTAAAGAACAGAGAAGCAAAGAACAACCGGACAGCTGCTTACCAAGTGGGTTCGCAATACTGTTTAACTAACTGCACGATTACATCATGAAAGAAAGTACACAAGGATGTTGCCTCTAAGAAATTATCACTTTTATTCTGCTCATGAAATACATGCTAGTTCTCCTCACTACGTAGCCAGGCATAACTTATTTAACTCTAAAGTTGTTATGAAGTCTTTTTCAGTTAGCAGCAGCTATGACCGTCGTAGGGTCACAAGAACTAATCTGTAACAAAACATTTTTTTCATTAAGTTGTTTGTATATATTTCACCCATAAAGAACTACCACTTAGCTCATTCCATCGTTTAGAACTGGGTCCCACGGCCACCCCCAGCTTTTTGAAGGTTACAGAACAAAACACTGCGTTTAATTTCATAGCTACGTTGTGCTAGGCTCGTTTGAGGCATCTGCCCCTACTAGCCATGGAAGCCACTTATGTTCATCCAAGTGGTGTTTTCAGGCCTGTCAAAGATGCATAAAATAAATTTTACTATTCCTACTTGAAATACAACTTAAACTGGTACTGAAATTACGCAGTAAACTGTTGAGCTACGAACAACCCAGTCCCAAACTACTGGAAATAGTCCCACATCCAGCTGTCGTTTTCCAGTCAAAAAGAGTAAAGAAAGGGAAAGGAAAAAAATATAACCACATCACCACCTAGAGTCCTTCAGCGCTCATAAACCTGTACATCGCTTGAAGTGTCCTGGGCCACCTACCACCCAGATCAGAACTAAAATTTAACTAAAAGGCGCAGAGAATTACATTCGTTATCCAGGAGCTTGTGAAAACCCTACTTTTTGCCACCTTAAACTCATTCCCATCTGCTAATCACTTCTAAAGAAAACGAAAATATAAAACCTTCAGTAATCGCCTTTTTTTACATCCCCTTTACACCCAAACCCCAAGAGCCGCGACGTGGGGAAGGCCGGGCCGGGCCCTGGCAGCAGGCGACCCGTGCGAGCCTCCCCCGGCACCGGGCTCACCGACGGCCCGGCCCGGCCGCTCCCCGAGGAGGCCCCGTCCCGAGGCCCGGGCCAGGCCGCGGCCCGCGGTACCTTGCAGTCGTTGCGCACGAACATGACGCCGTGCCCCGGGTAGATGGGCCCGGAGCAGAAGTAGCACTTCTCGATGCGCATCGCAGCCGCCCCGCAGGCCTCGCCGGAACCGCGCTCCGAGCTCCCCGGAAGGCCGCGGCAGCCGCGCCGGGCCGGGCCGTCAGCGCCCCCCGGTGGGCAGGAGGAGCGACGCCCCCGCGGCCGGGCCCCGGCCTCCGCCTCGGAGCCGCGGCACCGAGAGGCCGGGGGAAGAAAGGCGACGGGAGGCCCTGGGAGAGCCGTGACACGGCGCAAAGCCGCCCACACGCAGCGCCCAGCCCCTGGATGCGCACACATCAACCCCCTGCGAGCCGGGCTATCGAGAGCAGGGTCACCGCTGCCATCGCACCCTGCGGAAGGCCGAGATGCTCACGCTAACGAAACCATTAAAGAATAAGTTGTGAGAAACTATTAGCACTTCACTGTACTTTGTCTTTTAAAATAAGCTGGCTTTTCACTTTCCCAGGTGACTCCCCACTCCCTGAAACATGCATTCCCGTTTTAGAAGGGAAATAACCCGTTACACCTGCTGTGGCCCCTCCTGTGAAGTTACTTGTTCACTGAGAAGCTTGGTCCTGTACAGTCCTGTACCATTTAAACCTCGAACGGGTCTTCTCTCACCTTCAGCCCTAGGATGCTGTCCCAGCTTAGCATCTGAAATCTTTTCATCATGTAAAGCTCCAGCACCACAATTCCTGCTTCTCCCTTTGAAATAAACTATCTGAACATTTGGTGAAAAATTCATGTCGTGAGTTGCACTTGCTTGTAGGGCACGTTGTTTTCTTGTTTCTAGGGCAACAAAAAAGTCAGCCAGCTTGGGTTGTATTAAGAAAGATAGAAGAAATAAAAATCAACGTAAAGCAGTAGAGAGACTGACCTTATCAGCACAGAACTTGTCTCCAATCTTTCTGAAAAGCTGACCTCAGCCACATCCTATTGCAGGAGGCGCAGGCTAGAGCGTATGACTTGTGACTGGTTCTCTGCCCCCAGCCCTAAGGAACAGCTCGGCGCTGCCTCTCAGACAGCGCGCAGGCCAGGGCTGTGTACGGTAGCAGTCGCACGCTGCACGCCCCAGGGAAGGCTCTGGCTGTGACAGAACACAGCAACCCAGCTGATAGGAAGAAATGGTAGAGACACGTATGCAAAGCAGTTGTATGAGGGAAGCTATAAAGACACCAAGTCCACAGCTAGAGGCAAAACCAAAAAGCAGTAAACAAGATTGCCTAGGCCGAGGGCTGCTATGCTTTGGCATATGCAAATGCAGTCATTTGTTTTGATTAGTCTGAGTTTCCTGCCTCTGTGACTGCCCTAACCCTGCCCCAGTTGTATTTATTTCACTGAAGAAAGCTTACTCCTGGCAGAGTACTATACAGTGTGAAGTTTCTGGTGGCTTCTACGATTTAAACACAGTGAACTACAGACCATCACCAACACCTCCAACAGACAGATGGGATGTGAGAGCACAGTGATCCCACAAGCATTTACAAGGACTTTTCTTCCTCTCACTGCCTTTTTCATATCCATGTGCTAACCTCCTCTTTGAATACATGTCATTACGTTGTGGATATGGACTGCTTATTCCTGATCTAAAAATGCAATACAGAGTGAAGGCTGCTGGAGCCAGAACCCAGATGAATTATCAGGAAAGAATATGTACTGCTCAACATACATACTTGTCCAAGTATCATAACGGAAATAAGAACTACCATATACAAGTGCATGTGCCTGCAGGATTGGGCTCATAGAGAGAATAATTTGGTTAGATGAGACTGCCAGAGGTCATCTAAACTCCTGTTCAAAGCAGGACAAATTATACCAAGTAGCTCAGGGCCCCGTCCAGTTGAATTTTCATTATCTTCAAGGATGGTGACTCGATAACTTCTCAGGGCACCTGTTCCAACTTCTGATTTCTCATGGCTATATGCTCATATCAGCAACTTGCTGAATGTCACCTCCATTTTATCCTATGGGTCTGGGATCCTTCTAGCATCACCCAGGATGCACCAGCCCCTCCCATCTGGTTCAGTCAGTGCCAGAGAACAAGAATGGTGACACTAAAGCTAGAGAAGGGAATTTATATGCATTTGAACTAAAAAAGCCATAAGGCATGGGGACAGTGAAGAAGGACACAGACTGTTGTTGAACTGAGACAATGGGTAATGTTACAGTTCAGTTCAACAAATGCTGACAAAGTTGAGATCAGAAATGTTTAATTACTTGGGTAGAAATCCTGGGACAAAGCATCTTAATGGAAACGCTTTCCAAAACTTTCCATTCCACCACAGATCTCAACATTTTCATCTGACACGGGAGAAAAATAATAAGAAATAAGAAATAATAAGAAAAAAAAAAATAAGAAAAACACTTATTGTGAAATACCAGTTTCTCATTGCATGAAAGTTATTTTTGTGTTTTGTTTTTAAACTAGCAGTAGACTAGTAAAAACACTGCAATTCACTGTCAAGAAACATTTACCATAATTTCTCTTGAGAACTAAAAAGGCAACAAAAGTTTCGTCACCAACTAATTAAAACAGATTGAAAAGTGCCATAAGATGTAAGGCTTACATCAAAGCAATTTTATGTAGACTCTTTATACAGTAGTTACATATAATATGAATGACAAAAATATGACAGTTTCAGTATTTAATATTTAATATCCAATCTAAACATAAGTATCCAAAAGGAAATATTTTTACACCATTTCAGTAGTCACTTAGCTCAGTAGTTGGTTGCAATATCCTTTACTGTTTTCAGGAACTGGATGGAGCTATAAACACAAGAACTTCCATTAAAGTCAATGCCTGACAAAGTTCCACTGCAACCCTCTGAAAAGCAAAGAGTTACATTAAAATAAATTCAGACACCAAAGTACATTGAAACATATTGCGTCCTACAGTAGAGTTTGATACTTTACTGGTCAGAAACATGATGGAAACTTCAAAAGGCACTCTGAATTAAACTACAGTAACTCCGGTCCACAAGCATTTCAGAACCTTGACATCGTGATGCAGTAGAAAAAAATGCATTTATTCAATATAAATTGCTTTAATCTCTGTCCTAGCTTCAGAGCAGTCAAATTATATTGCACTTTCAAAATATCCTGTGTATGTTGTGATAAAAATTTAATATTTACATGTTGTGTTTGTTAGAGAAGAATACATTATTTTGTAAAAATATTTTAAGAACCAAATTTTAACACTTACTCTTGCATTCTTAATATAGCCAGAGGCTACATCATGTGTATAACCTTTTGATTACCTCCTGTTCTAGAAACATTTTTGGTCCTTCAAAAGATGTGTTACATTGCAATTCATGTTCACAGCCGATATAAACATTTGCCTGAAACTGCAGTAGCCAGACAGAATATTTAAATAAATAAATATGTAATTTCTAAAGAAGTAATAGCTTTGGAGTTTGTAAACAAGCTGCTGTGGAAAGTCTGTAAAAAGACTCAATTTGGTATGTTATGACTTTAATTGGCAATACTCTGGAGTTATACAACCTCTGCCAGGGTAGAAAACAGCTTGGTAGGCACATCTTATAAATCAGTCTGGAAAAAAAAAAAAAAAAAAAAAAAAAAAAAAAAAAAAAAA
>CM021774.1:3150025-3186116 GCA_011076525.1 Nettapus auritus
AAGAATAAATAAAAACGATCAACAAGTAACATGATCCACCAAAACCAAAATTGACATTCAGTTGATCTACCGGGGGCAGGGAGGGAAAGTAACTCTATTCATTTTTAAACATAACCTAAAGGCAACTAACAAGTCATAACACATGTACATGACACAAAAATTGGCAGCAGAAAATAAGCATCATAAATTTATAGAAATACTGATTTAGACAGAACTGGTATCTTAGTTGCATTTCACCATAGGAGAATCATTTTTCATTTTTCAATCCAAACGTGAAGAAATATTCCAAATCTGTGTTTGGTAAAACAAATTCAGGACAAAGCTTTCTGATGAAATTTTGCTGACATCTAGGTTACCCTACATTCCTGTTAAAAATATGACTTGTAATATAAAAGAAACATAACAGACGTACACGTATGCCATTTACACATATATTTATATGTATATGCATGTTCTAGAAATTCAGATGATGTCAGGAGGTCTCATAGGCTGTGTTGGCTATATTTTACATAGTACAGTTGTAGTTTAAATGTTCAGTTTCATGACAAACCCAAAGTGCTCTACGTATGCACCCCCATGCTTCTCTATAAAGTTTTACACTGCATGTAAAATAGCTTTCTTTTGGCCATCGCCACTAAATACCGATGGTTTGAAAAACAATGAAAAGCTACTTGCAGGGTTTTGCTAAATACAGGATTTGCTCTTTATGATTGTCATTGATTCATGAAATGATTAAATATTTCTGTTAAAATAGAATCAAGAACTGTTCTACTAAAAATCAAGAATGGATTTCTTGATGGTAAGCTTGCTGGTTGTAGAAACTAAGAGTTGTCACAGTATCTAATCTAAATGCCTACTCTTCAGTTCAGAAACCTACCTTCTCTCACTGCCCATACCGAGAGATGCTTCTGCCTTTGTTAATGAAAACTGTTCTCTCCTTCCCTCCAAAGTAAAGAATTTGGGACATAAGCAGTGCTACATCAAACTAGTGAATTTCTGTCCCATGACTAATAAGCTGCATACCTTGCAAGCAAAGGTCTATGTTGTTTGAGAGGAAAACCCAAGAATTAAGATCAAGAGTTAATATAGTTCTTTAAATAACTACTCGGTGTGATTTGTCTGTAAGTTGAACAGTTAAGCTACAACTGTACTGTACTATAGCATATGCATTAAATTTAACTGTAACTGAGTTAACAGCCACATCTGCCTTTTTCTTGCTCCTCGTTCAGTTGTTCTGTAGAGCTGTGCCCATTGGAACGCACTACCCCTTCTGGGATCCAGGACTTGTCCACACACCGCTCCATGCGCTTCATGATAAGGTCAAGCAGCGTATCAATGGCTTTGCTTACGTTATTCCCATTAGCTGCACTGGTTTCAAAATATGGTATTCTGCAGAAGGCAAAAAACAGAAACTTAAATCACAGTTCATATTCACAGAAGAGGAACAAAACCAATACATGAATACTGCTGTGTACTTAAAAATCACACTAACACTGTTATTGTTACTCCACAACAGAGACAATAAGTGGTCAGTGGCCTGAAATGCAAAAGAAACAAAATGTCTCACTTTGTTGGTAGAGCAACCGGATAAGCATTAAGTTACATTATTTTACAGAGGCACTGGTCAGTACAAATTCCCAGTCATGTTCCTGAGGTCTGTTTTTCTGATCTGTTCACCCAGAACAGATGCGATTATTGCATACAGCCTTGCCTGCCAGTGTGTTCTTTACTGATTTCTATCTACATAAGCTAGGGTGTCATCGCAAGAGAGGGAGTGCCAACATGCAGTTCCCACCCAGGCAGGGCAGCAAAGACTTGTACTGAGGTGCTATCATCACTACAAAGGTGTCACTGAACTGGAGCAATAACTTGTTTTACAGTTTACGTCAGCAGCCCCAGCAGGGGAACGACTTCCTGCGGAAACCTGTCTCCAGCAGAGACAAGTCAGGGATAAAATATTCTTCCTTGTACTAAATTCAGCAGCCACTGCTCCTTTATTGAGCAGTCCAGCTCAGTATACATCCCTATGCAAAGCAAATAACTGTAGACAAATATACAAAAACATGTACACGCACTGCTTGGGGATCCAGATTTTGAGGGAAGAAGTGCATCCATGTTGCAATGGAGAGTGTACGTAGGGTATTTTCTCCTCTCTCCTTATTGCCCTGAACACCCCATTCCTAGCAAGACAGGAAAGCAGCAGATACAGCTGGCTAAAGAGATAAAGGAGAACATGAAATAGAAATAGGGGAATGGGCAAAAGATATGAGTTCATATCGTATGTGTCAGGGTGAACGGATATAGCGGAAAGAGCAAGAACAGTAGAATGAAAGCACTAGCAAGATAATAAAAGGAACAAAGCTGGAAATAAAGAAAGCAAAGTAAGAGCTGCTCAAGGAAGAGGAAGTCTGAGTAAAATGAAAATGATAATAGTACAGATAACTAAAAAGACAACTCATAGGAAAAAAAAAAAGGAGAAAAGAGGAGAAAAGAAAAATTAGGACACTGGAATAGGAAGAGAGAGATAATTACTTCCAGTGGACAATTACGCAGGGAAGCAAATAATGTTAAAAAAACTAGTGGACATTGACGTTCACCCACTTCGAAGCTCATCATTGGAAGATGGCTACAGATGTAGAAATAGAACTACAAGGAGTCATAAACAGTAAATTAATGTAGAATGTCTGTCCTAGGAGAAACTGTTAGGTTAACCACATTTAATTCCAACTTCTACCTGAAGAAAATTCAGACTGTCGTAATTGTGAAAGGGCACCTTCTTGCTGTAGTACTTTAGACTGCACCCTAAACTAGCATATGACTCTTAGCGTCACCGATTTTTACAGACAGTAAGATATTCAAAACTAACAACATTCACACCTCATGAAAGAGAAAGCTTTGGCCAGTCTTGCGTCAGACCCAGCAGGTGAATTTTCAAGCAATTGCACCTGTACTTTTACCCATCCAGTCCTTCTATATTTTGGAACTGCTACAAGTAGGTGGCTTCCTAATTCTCCCGAACACCACTCCTTTTTCTGGTGGACTTCTGAAATATCGGGACAAAGTTTAGGCAGCAGTTTTTATGTTTGCTTGTTTGTTTATTTTTCGGTAAAGGGTTCATTTCAGCACATTCATACCCCCTTACGTCTTTGCTAGAAAAAGTTTCTGGACACCTGGGTACTGACCACATACTGCTACTTTCCATTAGTGCTGAGCATGTTTCAATGGTGAGACTGTAGGCTTTGACCTTCAGTGCTCAGTGTTCACCACAGGATGGTGCCAGAGCAGTGACATTAGCGTTACCATCCTAATGACTGAAATTAAACACTTCATAATTTTAAATATTTCTTATTTAATTTGCAAGATCCAATGACTAAAAGTCTAGGTCTCCTGTAACCATTTTCAAAACACATCACTTACCAGTACAAGGTCTTTCCACAGAAAGAGGACACTGAGTATCTCATACTTTTGTCAATAGACAACTGTTCGCTACGTTAGGATTTAGTTTGCTTCTTCTCACAAGCATTTGGGAAAGCATATGAATCCTAGCACCTATTCTGTTTCAGTGCCACAGTGTACTAAATGCATTTATTTCTAATAGTTTGCTTTTTATTGGTCTTCAAGGTCAAGGAAAGCTAGTTTGTGTCTACATCTGTGACAGAAAATAGCATGGCACAACAGGCCCAGACCTACAGAACACAACAATTACATTTAGGACTCTGTGGTCACACTACGTGTGTTTTGTGGTTTAGAGCTGGTCCAAAATCATATCTAGTCCTGAGAATCCCCCCCACTATTCTGAATACAGATTACTGGTTGGAGCACATTATTTAGTTCAGTTTTTAAAGGAGAAGGAATCCAGTTCCCATGCTACAAGGCTGCTCCACCGTGTGAATCGAAGGGGTCAGAAGACTTACTTCAAAAAACATACTTCTGATCCACACTGAAACACAAATGTAGTGCAGAGATGAAAGCCATGGAATAGTTTCAAGAGTTATAAGAGTATTACGGGATTAATTTGTATATGATAGGAAGAAAAATTTGCCATCATTCCTCTAGGGACATGTGACCCTTGCCTGTAGGGATGGAGAAATAGAAGGCTACCCTGTCTTTCTGCTGATCTGTTTGATGTTTGGTTTTCAGGCTCCTTCGGAATCTGTGAGAGTGCAGGTGCCTGCCAGAAGACACAGCTGAACCTTTTGAGGCTAAGTGACCTAGAACTCAGTTAAGCACAAAATTGCTTGAACAACCGAGGAAAGACTGAACAGGCTGGCAGTACAGGCAGGGGGACAGAGAACAGGGGAACCGTGATCCAGACCATTACTTTCCTCTGTGGGAACCCAGCACTCTGTAATTACTCTCCAAATGCCTGTGAATGAGTCCCGAGGCTCTCAAAGAAACTGAGGCAGCAGGTTTCAGCTGCCATGCCAGTGGCAAGAGCTGCTCTACAACAAACTGTTGTAACAAAACTCAACTTGTAAATTAGGATGTCATTGCTTAGCATTACTTCCTCCCCCCTAAAATCTCATGTGATGGTCATCACCTCACCAAATGCTTTTAGATTTTGCTTTGCAAGAGACCCAGGTTTTCTGTGCCTCATAGAAAGCTTCAGCACAGGCAACAGCAAATAACTAGACCACCATAATTCACCTGCTTTTACAGCTAAAGTCCACGTGTTCTCCAAAATGTTTGTGGAACTGTTTACTTTCTTTTTACTTCGCTTACTACCAAGGAAAGAAGGTTAACTCATCTCCAGTGTAAGATTAAGTGTATTTTTTAGATGATGCAGAAAACATTAACCTCTGACAGAAAAAAAGAGGGGGGGGACATTGTATAGATCAGTTCAGCATTCTAAAATACTTTGCACAATAACCTTCCATTATTCAGAAAAGGCATTACAGAAAGCATTTCACTTTGCTTTAAACACAGCAGTAACTGGAAGGAAGTTACTTACCCATATTTTTCTGCAAGTTCCTTAGCCTCTTCTTCTTTCACCATTCTTTGGTCTTCCAGATCACTCTTGTTTCCACATAATACAATGTCAGGGTTTTCACAATACGCGTGCATTTGTAGCTGACCTAACAGAAATAACATGAATAGGAGTCATGACTTACCGTCACATAAAGCTCATCAAGAATATTACTGTGTTTGAGGAGACACAAAGACTTTCAGGAGAAAAGACTTTTTGAAAGAGAAACAATTGTTTTATCTGTTTTCTCTCAAGACTTTTGCAGTTGTACTGAGGAGGCAGAGAACAGGTGGGTGCCCACTATCGCACACTCAGTGAACGAGCCAAGGGAGCAGAAGCCTGTCGAGGCTGGCAGAGAAGCTGTGTGTTTGTAGCTTAAGGGATTATGCTCAACAAGCATCTTCACTGAGCTGACAGAAAAAAAGTACAACTACTTCCTTCTCCTGATGGATGATGCAACAGGTTTGAGAAAGGCTTCCCCTAGACACACCAGCCTAGTAACATTTGCCTTCCGTTAAGCTTTGCTGACAAAGCTTCAGGTGAGTCAAACAGGCTTTCCACAGACTTAAATTACTGAATATCACCCAAGTCAGGGATATGATGCTCTCTGAACTTGCTTTCATATAAGATTCAACATTAAGTAGGCAAAGCTGAATTTCAGGTAAGCACTAGAAGCCACCACTAACAGCTATTACAATGACAAATGCAACATTTACTTTCTTCTTCCCAAGAAATCTTCAAAAACCAGTATTTTCAGTTCTATTTCTCAGTGAGACATTTGCAAAAAACAGCCCCCATCCACTGCTGCAGAAATACAAAGAGAGAAAAGAAAAAAGAAAGAATGCCTTACTTATCCAGTTCCTGACATTGAGGAAGCTTTGCTCGTTTGTCAGATCAAAGAGTAGAAGAAACCCCATGGCATCTCTGAAGAAAGCCGTTGTCAAGCTACGAAACCTAGAACAGCAAAGTGAAATTATTCAGCACATCTGATAAGTTACTTTGAAAATATAATTACATATAGTCATGAAAGTGAGGTATCTAAAGACTGGATTAACCAGA
Organism: Nettapus auritus; assembly: GCA_011076525.1. Lineage (NCBI taxonomy): Eukaryota > Metazoa > Chordata > Aves > Anseriformes > Anatidae > Nettapus > Nettapus auritus. The sequence goes on from CM021774.1 coordinate 3,156,051, forward strand.
ATGAAATATTCATAATAATTATTTCGCTGATGTAAGGAATGGATAACAGGAATTGCTAACATTACTAAGGCCTAAGCCAGGACTAAGGAAGTCAAGGAGACATTTCACTCAAGCCTGAGAGCTTTAAATAAAGTCTTGTATTATACAGCATGCCTTCATCAACATTCCGAAACTAAAACTAGAACAAAAAACAAACTTCAAACTGAAATTTGTTACTATACACATCAGTTCCTGATTTTCAGACAATCAGCCGTTAGGATGTTTGTCTTTTAATGGGCAAATAGGAAAGAACCCCCGATGTGATTTCACCAGTCCGACTTTTCCAACACCTTGGCATATTCACAGAAGTTTAAGAAAAACAAAAAACCTTAAAAACATCTATGCATTGGCCATGAAAAAATAAACTGAAAGTTTCCAGAAGACAAAAAGCAACAATTACAGTTTTAAGGTTCTAATTTAATACCGTTGTGTTTTAATGGGTACTCAGGAGAAGTTGTCACCACTGTCCAATACCATAGTAAATACATTTACCCATCTTGAGTCATACCAATAAAATGTAACAATCAATAAGGAGAATTCATGTACTTGGTTCCATTTGCATCTAACCTGATAGCACCTGCTTCAATTTCCAGATTGGAGGGGCAGGGAAGGAAACATACCTTTCCTGCCCTGCGGTATCCCAGAGCTGAAGATGTATCCGCTGTCCTCTGCCACCAACGCCATCTGGACCATTTGGCCTATACACCTTCAAAAGGTAAATTCGCAAGACTGAGTGTTAGCAGTCCAGCCTCTATGAAACACAAAATGACTGACATTTCAAGTTGTTAAATGCAGCAAAACTAGCATTGCCAATGCAAGGGTTCCCAAGTACAACTCAATCCCTTTATGACAAAAGCAGTATGAGTTGCACTTTAATTTTGCATTTAATTGAATATTTTAAAATAAGAGTAAGTTGGAACTGAAAAAAAAATCCAAGAGACTACACATTCCAAGCAAATATTTAGAGTGGCCACTGGGTTTCATTAGGCAAGCTTATTTTTTGCATTTCCATTTTCTACTTTTTACTCTTATGTTCTATCCTGTTCACATGAAAATGTAATTGTAAGACAGCAACGATCACAACATGCAACCTGGCAATAAATTTGTACCAGTAACAGAACCTCATTAGCAAACAGAATATACTCCAAGCTCATGATGTATCTGTTTAGTTGTCAAAAAAATTGCTGAAAGAGATTAGGGTAGATCTTATCATATCACAGCTTATAAAAGCAGAAATTGGATGCTAATAATGAATGCTGAAGAGTTTACTCAGCATGAAAATATAAACAGGGCATGTTAGCTTTGAAGGATCAGATGAAAATAGGTTCACCTATTATTTAGAACACTTCATGTTGGATCGTCTTTTCCTTCAATTGTTGTTATACCTAAGATTACTGGAGTTACAAATGTTATCTTTAAAGACGCATAAGCTTACTGAATTTGTGGATTAGATGAATCAGGCTGTGAAACAAACTAAATTATCAGACATGCCAACTGAGAAAATCCACCATGCATACCATCCCACAAAAGGAATATTAACTTATCCAAGAGACTAGTTTCACATCACGTGAAGACATTTACTCCTTCCACTACTCTGGTGCGTGTCATCCACCAAAAGCCAGTCTACACAATGTCCTAAAATTACAACACCCAGACTTCTGGACACTTGGGTAATCATAGAATCATCTAGGTTGGAAAAGACTTTCAAGATCATCAAGTCCAACTGTCAACCTGACCTCCAAAGTCCCATCACTGAGCCATGTTCCTTACCACCATGTCCAGATCTCTCTTAAATGCTTCCAGGGACAGTGACACTTCCCTGAGCAGCCCATTCCAATGGTTAACCAGCCCCCCTCCACGAAGAAATTATTCCTAACTTCCAATCTAAACCTCCCCTGGCTCAGCTTGAAGCCATTCTCTGTCCTTGTCACCTGAGAAGAGAACTGACACCTTCTTTACCGCAACCTTCCTTCAGGTAGTTGTACAGAGCGATGAGGTCTCCCCTCAGCCTCCTCTTCTCCAGACTAAACAGCCCCAGTTCCCTCAGTTGCTCCCCTCATGTGTCTTGTTTTCTAGTCCCTTCACCTAGCTTTGTTGCTTTTCTCTGTATGTGCTCAAGCAACTCCATTACTGTAGTGAAGGGCCCAAAACTGAACACAAATTCGAGGGGCACTCAAAATTTTAACAGACTACACTGAAAGACATTTAATACTTCCACATGAGAATGAAAGAAAAAGCTGTGCTAACTCAATTTCTTAGTGCAGGGAGGACCAGCACCCAGCTGGTTATCGTGATGTAGTGCCCCGCAGCATCCCAACAAAAGCATATTTGCCTACTTGAACAACAATTTGGGGGTTAAAAAAAGCCCTTCTACTTTGTCTTCCATAATTCTTCTCTCGTAGTGGTAACTGCTCAGGAAGCCTCATCAGCTCTATACATCACGTTACCTGCTTTCTTTCACATACATTAAAATGGTTTGAGAGCCATTTCAGTTCACAAACAAATTTTCGTGACAACTCAATCCTTCCTCACGTACAGAGTTCAACTTGAGCTTCTATGAGCACAACCCACTGAGCAGATACACTCATCTACCCCTCCTGAGCAGTAAGAAATGGTTGCTTAGAAGCAACTTTTGTTATTTAAACTTTGGGGAAAATAGACACACGCACAAAATAAAAACAGGCCAAATCAGATAATTCCCCTGTCACAAAATTAAATCCATAGTAACTATGGATGGCATGCCTACACATAAGGATTAGCAGGACAGATTTGGGAAAAAAAAAAAAAAAAAGATGTTAGCCACCAGCTATCATTTTAAAGTAGCACGCTGCGTGTGAAAACTCACCACTCTCTTTTCCCGGAAGTCGATGCCCACGGTTGTGATAAACTTGGAATTAAATTTGCCATCTGTATATTGGTAAAGAAGGCTGGTCTTTCCTACTCCAGAGTCACCAAGTGCTAGAAATTTTATGAGGTAATCATAGTCCCCATCAGACATAGTGAGAATTCAGGAGACACCTTAAAAACAAAGCAAAAAGCGTTAGTTAGGCAACAGCTCCACCAAGGCTTCTTTAGACGGATGTTTAAAATACAAGTCACCACTTGAACTACAAAGCATCCAGCAGCAGGCCCAGTTCTGTGTTCTTTTACACTGCTTTCACCTTAAACTCTCAATTATGCCACGTATCAAACAGAAATTTAGCTGTGAAAGGAGAAAAAAAAGCATAATTCATTTTTACTGTGCTCCTTTTACTACAAAGTGAATGTAACACAATTTTAGCTTCTTCAAGAAAGACTGAAAATCAAGGTCAAAGAAAAGTATTCAAGGTGTCTGGAAAATGAACCCCATAACTGTTTTTAACCTGTGTGAAAGCTGACAAAAGCTGCTTACATGCATTAGCAATGCAGTTCTGATTTCACATCCATTGTGACGTTATTAACACACACAAAGTCCTTCCCCCACCCCAGACTGCTCACTACGTTCAAATAAAAAGGCACCACAGCACTTCAAATATTACATATTTGTTCAACTTCTGCAAACGCACTGTGACAGGCTCTCAGAGTCGTTGACCATACTTCTGTCTTCTTTTATATGCCAACCATTTCTCTGTTAATAGCTATTTTTCAGTCTCAAAATATTTTCGTAACAGAATAAAAAGTAGCTTTTTTAATAAAGTTTAGAGGGCAATTTTCAAAAGTTTTTCTTACGACGCTAGTTTTAAACTATACCATGTCGGATATATTCTGATCAAAGCGCAAAACCAGCTGGAACATATAACAAAAAGCTCTGGAAAATGTCATGCATGCTAGAAAGACTAGTGCAGGTGCACCAGTACTTTCCTGTTGAGTAGCTACTGAGCGTCTCTTCCCCCAAAACAAACAGAGAGCTGCCTTATGTTGTTTTCAAAGAAATGAACATGAAAAGATAAGCCTAAAATAACCTTTCTAAAAGCAACAGAAAACTGGCATACAATCGCCTATCTTAACAAGGAGGGAAACGGCTACCAAAATACAAACCAATTCATTTTGTGAATATCACCTCACAGCTTGAGGACTGCAACAATCCCCGTGTCCCTAGTACGTAGGCGTCAATCACCACCATTAACCTAAAACCGTAACTATCTCTAAGTTTCAGCTTTACGTTAGCACTGCTCTTGGATACAAGACGGAACCCTGAGCAATCAACTGAGCCGTGACTGGGCTGACCATGACCAAACGCAGACAGACTTATTCTGAGCTACCTCTGACGGAAGAGTCAGTGGAAAGCATCTGACACCTTTTTGCCTTTTCCTGTCCTGAAATGTCCCCATCCCCAGCCAACGCTTACCTTGCACTACGCCAGCAATAACAGCCAGACCTTGCAGGATTGGAATTTAACTGTGATAAGCTACCAGAGTTAACACTCGTGCACTAAGATGCGAGAGCCAGCCAATTCACTTTCCACTGTTAGGTTTTAATACAACATTTTCCAACAGATTAAGAGGTTGAAACAAACAAACAAGCAACAACAACAACAAAAAAAAACGATAATAGTTATTTTAACGTAAATATACCACAGCTGCAGGTCTGACAGTCCAGTGAGCAAGTGGAACAGGCAGCCGCACGCTGCCATAAAGAACATTTTTAGCAGAAGTGAAAAGCCTGAGCCATCAAATCACAATCACAAAGCTTGTGTGTGTGTGTTTGTTTGCTTGCTTTTAAATCCTCCCCCATCTTGGGGAAGAAGAAAAAAACAGATCATTTACTTTGTGGCTCTACAAAGCCTCTTTTCATTCAAACGCAATAGAAGGGAAAATGCTTTATAAAGCAAACACGGAGGTTTTCACTAAAGATTAGATTTTATTTAGACTTCCTTCTCTTATACAGCGTTTCTTTTGCTCTCAGATGTTCTGCCAAGGGCAAGGAGCTGTGTAAACATCCCCTCCACTTCTTTCAGCTTCAGTACCCCTAAATTTACTGTTGCTTAAAAGAGGCTTAAACGCAAATCTTACAGCCAGTATATTATACAAAGATAAGCTCGCTCCATGTCTTCTGCTATGCTTCTGCACTCACACAGAAGTATTTGTCTTGTCTTGTTGGTATTTTGTTAGCTAGCCGTCGGCCTATAGAGCATATTTTTAGCAGCAGCTACAAACAATAACGCCAGCTAGTCGCTGTTAAATTCACTTTCTCACAACCTAAATTTTATTTCATCCTGTGCAAGATCTTATGGAGGAGGAACGGGCGCTGCAGCAGCATCACCTGGAACAGTAAGAAACTGTTAAGGTTCAGTTCTACTACGAGTTGCAGTTAAACAGCTGAACCTTCCACTGGCCAGAGCTAGGGGAAAGCCTTGGACCTTGGGGAGGAAAAACCATAAGGTATCGCTGCTGTCATATCAGATTTGTGGAACATCTGTTTGGACAAACAGGCCACACCAAACAGACCGCCTAAACCTCAACTCTCCATATGGCTGATAACAAATACAATTTGTAAATGATTGGTAGAAAGCAAGGAGCCCTTCGCAGGAAGGGCATAAAAATGCTTTCTAAAGGGGTTGCTTCAGAAGAAAGTTTTCTCCTTAGGCTTTTGAAATGCACACACCTTTCACTGCACCCCATAATGTCAATCTGTTATTCAAATATCTCCAGGGAGTGGTTCTTGTGAAACCCTGCACAGTTAACCTGTCCTTGGAGACATGCAGTTACTTTCAGGGCAGTTTCAAACTTTGTCCTCCTCCCTGTACAAATATTTAAAAAGCAATCTCCACCCTCTGCTTCCAAGACCTGCAGTCCTAGAGTCCAGACACATCCAGCTCCATACTGTAGAAATAAGAATATGTTCACAGAAAAGAATATGCATAGAAAAAAACTGCTGGTGCATTTTTAAAAATCCTGGACCTGTTACTATAAAGCCGTCCCATTTCTTTTTATTCCACTTCTGCAGTGCTTTGAAATTAGGCTTTATAGTGTCACACTTTCCAGTCTTTTCTTCCGCATTTCTACACCTCTTATATCAAGAGGGTGAGAGGTAGGAATGGAAGAATAAGAGAAAATTGATGACACAATCAGAATTTATCAGGTCTCCAAAAGAAAAGGAAAAGAAAAATAAAAAGGCACCTGAAATCGTTGTAGAATAACCATCCCCAAACGACTCCACAGCAAGAAGGGCTGCTTCTTTTGTAAAGCCCTCCTTGAATCCCACTCAGCTCTGGCTTTGCATTTAGCCCGGCATGCAGACAGACAGGGGTTAGGAACAATTCTGGGAGAACTCCGGGGGCTGACAGGACCCTCCCAGCCATCGCTTCACCTGTGCCGGCACGGCTGCTGCTCTGGAGCCTGCCCTTAACACACGTCCAGATGGTGCTTTGCCAAGGGATGCTCCGCAAAGCAGGTGCTGCTCTCATTCAGGAGAGTTCCTAGTCCAAGGTAGCTTCACATTAACAGGCACCAAGGCTACGGGCTCATATTTTTGCCTCTGGGATACAAACAACACAATCCTATTGTGTGATAAAACATTTAGGACTATGGCAGCATTGTTCCTGAAAACTTACAGAAATTGGCTTGGCGCAGGATTTCTCCTTTGCAGTACCAGGACAGGGAATACGCTTTTTGAACAAGCAGGCATCACAAAACACACGACTCTTGCACTGTTACAGAGCTGATGGAGGGAAGGAGGAAGAGGGCAGGAAGTGATAAGAGAACATAAGCAAAAAGAAGAAAAAAGCACTGAGCTGCAAGTAAAAATGTGGACACGCACAGTGTAAAATTCAAGAATCTGATAATGCTCTTATTCAGACAGTCCTAAAGCCCATCAATTTAAAGTAAAGCATACCACTTACCCCAAACTCTGCTAAAGGAAGAGTAAGGGCACACTTCAGCTAGTACTCCTACCAGGAGTATTTTTCTAGCACCACCTCTTTAACACACAGCCAAGAAGTTTACGTGTCACCTGTTTGCATTCATGTTGATGGGTGCTCAGAGATAAAGAGGTGTGCCTCTTCTCCATGTCTGAGCGTGGCTGGGAAGCGATTACACAGTTCACATGTCCATTTATTTCTAAAGGCAAATAGCATTTCAGAAGAGATTTGTGCATGACCTGCTTAAGAGCAGATACCAAATATCTGCTAACTCACCCACACATGTTCATACATTGCGACTAACGAGTGTTTTCATACTAAGATGTATGAAGGATAGCGTGTATGGATCATAACAGTTCGGTTTCTGTCAAGCTCCCAGCTTTACGTCCTTCTCTCTCAGTGAGAGCAGGTGGCAGTCTCTAATGCCAACCGCTGTTTTGTTTCTTTCACTCGTGCACAGACTCGAGCACATTGCCCCTCAGGTCCCACGGGGAAAGTTGGCTTTACCATCAGTTTCTAAAAGAGAAAAACTATTCTTTGGCAAAGACGGGAACATAAGGTGTTATGCCTGATAGGACTCCAGACCACACCTGCAACACCACCTCATGCCACAGAGAAGCAATGCACATGTAGTAAATGAGGCCAGTTTAGACAAAAGGTAGGAACAAAGGAAACAATGGAAAGGTTCTTCTCGACGCTGCAGCACCCGCTCAGCACCCCCACGAGCAAGAATACTATTCTGTATTAAACTATTCAAATAAAAACCATTTGCTTAACTGAACCCTCTCTTCCCTCTCATATCAAGTGAAATAACTACACAACTCAGATGTCTCCCCAGTATCCCAGATCTGCAGTCCAGCCAGCTGTAAAGCTGATGACGAACATGATAGGATGTACCACATACTCATAAACAGACAAACTAATTAGAATTGAACAAAAGGAAAATGTAGATAAGACCTCTAACTAATTCATGTTTTCACACACCACAGGAATTCATCACTATACCCTTTGCGGTACGTGCAGCAGACTTGCAAGGGTTACACTTCATTTCAAAGGTGACCAACTTCTGCAAGCCTCTCTTAGCTTTCAGGTAGACATTAAAGCCAAAGACAAGTCATGGCTTGGCCTTGCCTTCTTTGTTTAGGAAGATACAGCCCATACTGGGACAGTGAGCACTTCACTAGAGGTGAAGAGGTAGAGGTAGGAGCCAGGCTGCAGCAAAGTCTGCAAGTTCTCCCTGCGATGGAGATCCAGCTGTCCGTGGGAGGGAGTGTATCGACAGGCTTACAGCCTGGGGATCTATCGCAGCAGGTGTAGAGTGCAACAGGCAAAAAGGTCTCCATCTGCTTTAGAAGGCTTCCCGGTATTTATAAACAACGTACCCATATTTGTAAATATACCGTGAAAATGTTAATATAATTTAGAGTTCAGAAATGCTTTGCAGTTGATTGTTTCCCTACATATGGCTTTATTCTTAAGAAGCAGTTGAGGCTTCATGCTTACCATGAAAAAGTGGGAAGAAGAGGAGTCCAAATCCCACACAGAAAAGGAAAATACCACAGGCTTCTCAACTGACAATGTGTAAATAAAAGCACAGGGCAATAATGTAGTTGTACAGGTTTCTGCAAGTGCGAGTCAACTTGTACTGGGAAAAAAACGAAGTTTCTCACCTGGGCACTACACAGACATTAACTTCAACAGCTGTTTTTTTTATACGGCATGTTAGAGCAGAAGCACTGGGAAAGGGATGTGGACGTCAAAGGAAGACATGCACTAATCCTGACATACCAGCACTGCCGTCACGCTGCAGCAAAGCAAAAACCACAATCCTGCCTAGCAGAGGTGAAGTGTGGCGATCGGCCGCACCCTGCTCTGAGGCTTCAGTGGCACCTTAGTGCTTTCAAACCTGGTCACCGTCAGGCACTTGTCAGATCTGTCTTAAAAAAAGGGACGAGTTAGTCAACATTCCTGCTATGCACAAATGTAACGAACCAATTATGACAAGAATTTGTATATACTTAAATAACTGCTGTGCTGAGGAAAGAGAGTTAATAAATATGCACTTGACACTACTGAAGTATTCTGAACTCCACTTTTTTCCTTAGAAAAATACATCACCTGACTTCCTTTAATTTGGCCCCAGTAACACTTTTTGGGACTTCTTCACAACATCAGCTACAGGAAGGAAGTCACCCCTTCCCCTCATAAGCAAGAAGAGGAGATCCAGTCGCTCTGAGCACTTACCGTTTCGTCACTCTCAATTGCTTAACTTGACGTTTCCCTTAGTGTTATCTTTAGAGGAATTATAAGGAATTGGAGGCTCGATGTATTGGCTCTTTCTTGGATCTAAGTCATTTTAAGGATACCTAGGATATATATGAGTCTGCAAATAGGTGCAAAAAATTTAAAAAAAGAGCTGCAAAACTTTAGTTTCAAAATGTTGATGTCACATCTATCTCAGGTGAAGATGCTCAGGGCACTTTGCCAGCTGCCAGCATAGCTAGAACTGCACCATTTTGTGGATCTGTGTCCTTTCTGGGAACAAGAGCTTCTGACACCCAAGTTACCTCTTTGAACTCTCATCAGCAGTTGCCTTCAATTTCCAGCAGTGAAGCAAAGGTCTGTACGATTTGAGGAATCACCAGAATAAAAAAGAATAAAGCAAATATTTCATTTATTTATCTATTTTTAAAACAGCTCCATACTACTTACTCTTTCCTCAGCCATTCAACTGTTCCTCTAATAAATAATTTATGCCATAATGCCTTCCAAGGTAACGTACCAGACTTCTTCACTAACTTATGAACAGGAAAAGTGCAGCAATGCCCCTCATCCTTCCTTGATGTGACAATTCTGTCTGCTTTGGGACCCAGCTCATGGCTTATCCACAGCCCAACCTCAGCATTTGTAACCCATCACTACGCTGCAATCAGCTCTGGAGAGTATCAGGGAATCAGGAATGCCATACATATATTTACACAGTTTCCAACTCTTTTAATTTACAGATCCAGCTAAGAGGTGGCAAACGTATGCAGTGTCTCACAGCAACACGGCCAGAAATGCAGTTAACACAAACACGCTCATGGAACAGCAAGGACAGAAGGCTTAAAGTGACATGGAACAAAGATCCTTGGTCAAAGGTTTTCAGTCTTACTGTGACCAAAGATACTGAGTCTGACCTTCAAACAGACTGGGCTAGGTTTTGCAGAATACATTAATTTCTCTTTACAGCACATCAGCCCAAAACCCTCAGCGAGTCTCCGGCTGGTGAGCTCCCTCTCCGTGGACAGGTCAGGCTGGACACGAGCCAGAAACACAGGAGCCACCAGGATTTCACCCACAACGCTGCTCATACAGAAAGAGCAACTTTGCCTACCCAACCATTGAACAACACCTCCAGTTCCAGGCAAGTGAGGAAAGACTGCACTCGTATTTCTGCCCTCAGAAACAGACACTGAAAGACAAAGGAGAAAATTATAAGGATCACAAAGAGTTATAGGAGTTCGGCATTTGTTTAAGGAATGGTTGGGTTCTACTGGAGATAAAAATCTTCTGCAGGTAGCTGGAATACACGTACAAGGAGAAAAAGCAGAGGAAAAGGAACAAGAAGAGGTAAAAATCTAACAATTGAAAAAGAAAGCAATTTAATGTGAACAGTTAGAATATGAATGGAGTGACACCTCAGGAATAAGATGTGCATGTGCTCGTGCTAAAGAAAGTGTTAGATTTTATGCTCAGCCAATGTGGATGATTCAGGAGGCTGTAATACACATCAGTCAGGCTAGGTTCTTTGTTTAAGTACATACTCTGTCAACAGCTGGAGGAAAATACTTGCAGCTTCTTTTAAAATATATATATTGTTTTCTTCCTCCAGGGCAGGAAAGTTCTCAGCTGTCTCCCACCTTGTTTTGGAGGATAGAAACCTGGAATACAGACCGTGTTTCCTCAAAAGGTCAAACTGCCAAGCTGGTGGAAAACACCAGATACATGCTGCATTAGAGGGAAACCATCTGGCAAAGATAATTGATCATAACCAGGTCAATTAAGAGCCTATGGAGAAGGTCTGGCAACAAATAACCTTAAGATACCCATTAGACACTGTTAGATAAAGGGAAAACTCAAATATGACATATATTTGACTGTAAATCTGCACCATGCTCCTGACAAGGTGTGGACAGCATACACACGGGGTGGGGCAGGGAAGAAGTTCACTGCAGAATTTAATCCACCTTTCTCATCCTTCAAATTGAGAAATACCTGCCTCTCTTGTTTTTCTTATGAGATTAACTCCTCCTTGCTAACTCAGGTTTTTGACTGGAAGATGCAACCAAAGCTATTTTTTTTTCCTCAGCTGCTACCTTTCTTTAGCACTACTGCTTTGCTATAACGTGATCTTTCCTTAGTTTTGGTGCAAGTTAACTTGATTTAGTTCAACAATAAATAACAGGAAAACACAGAATACAGGACTTCCTACATTCTTTTCTGACTGCTTTATTCCTCAGGAGGTTAAAAGTTTTCCTATTACTTCGACGACATAGAAACATCCAAAGTCTTGTAAATCCCAAAGTGAGTCTGTCTACATGTGCCAGATAAAAACAGCTGACCACACAGCAGCGTAATCTTCTGGAGCAAGACCGATGTGTCAAATCAGCTTCCAGCTATCATGAAAATACCGTCTCATGCTGACAACCTGTTCCTCAGAAAACTTACTGGTTATCAAAGATATTCACTGAACAACTAACTGTTATCCATTTCTAATGAGCTGGAATGTTTGTATTATCTATCGATACTGGGCCATGACATTAAGAATACTAAGAAATTATTTTTGGAATTATGGAATCAGAAGGGTTTCTTAAATGGATCTAGCAAAAAAAAAAAAAACGGGGGGGGGGGTAAGTAAGCTTCTAATTGCCCATGAAAAAAATCAGGCAAACTGTCAGTTGAGAAACACCCTGTCTAGTCACTAGAAAGGCTTGTTCTTTCTGTCCCTTAATCTAAGATCCGATGTGATCAGACTTGAAAACAAGCGGCAGCCAGAGAAGCTAAACAGAGAACTTGTGCATGCAGACTCGGATGGAAAACAACTAGACTCACAAAACTGAGGCTCTTCCAAAATGTAAAAATAAAACCAGAGCTGCTAAGGTGCTAAGCTCACAGGGTCTACCCTGTCCATGCTGGCAACCTCAGCAATGTGGAGACAGCCAGAGCACTGCAGGCTGGCAGCATGACACTTCAAAGAAATAAAGAGATGGATCAATATTCCGCTCATAGCGGATCTAAAAAAGGTCCTGAGCCTTTGATTTCCGAGTCTGTAATAGCTACAGTCTTAGAGAAATATTTTCAGCTCAGTACTGTATAGGACTTTTTAGTAAACATGTCTGGAAATAACAAGCACGTGTGATGCTTCTATGTTTCATAAATGCTAAGAGAAGGTTAGAAACAACTTGCTGAGAATACTACAGGAATAATTCAACTTGTCCTTTACCTAATAAAACGCCACTTCTGCCTCAAATAGATCCAGGCAGTATTTGACAGGCACTACCTGTTCTCTTCGAGAAGTTACTAGCATGTGACAGCAAAGCAGAAATCTTGACCTGTGAACAGCAGGAGACACTTATTTTGGAGCATGGATGTGACTCAAAGGTATCACTCAAACTCTTCTAAAAAGGCAAAGCCAGAAATACAGCTGTTTGGTGGGTTTTGTTGTTGTTTGTTTGTGTGGCAGGAACTGAAAAATAAGCCTGCTCTTGCAACAAGACATCAAATCTTCCCCTTGAACAGCTCCAACCGCAGCACATACTGACATTGTCCAAGCTTTCTATTGAGGCTCTGCAGCCTGCCAAAACATCCAGACAGTGCTTTGGCAAAGTGTTTGCTTCAGTTCGTATCCTAGCAGGGCTCCTTTTCTAGAGCCTCGGGGAAGGGATAATTCAAAAGAAGTACCGATTAAGTGGGCTGAACTGCAGAACACAAAGCTCCCATTCAAAAAGCCTGTTGTTTTGCAGCCTGAGTTGCCAACACTGTTCATCTTGCTACTCTGATCAGAATCCCATGTTACAGTGTGAATTATAGTTAAACCTTGATGTACAGCTAAGATTGCTCAGATAAACAACACAGCGAAACATGATTTCTCACACTAATTCTTGTCATGGAGATATACAGGAGCCCTGCAAGGAAAGCAAAAAGAATCACATCCAATGCCACAGCTTGTCCTTACTCATCATTTCAGTTACTCAGTTATAATATGTAGCTATATATTATTTTTATACCACAGTGGATTCAGGTTGTGCTTACTGTTCAGTCAGGAAAGCACAAAACTTTGCGTACTTACGAAGAATCAGAACGTCTCAAGCCAACTGATGCTCCCATTTCATATAGTGATTAGTAATTTCTTACCTCCTACATTATTTGGAAATTCTAAGCTCCAAAATAACAAACAGGATATAAAGGACAAGCAGAGTCATGAAAGAGCCTGTTCAGCTATGCACTTCTGTCCACAAGTCACAAGAAACTGGAACGATGCAATGCACCATCCAACAAGAGTTCCTAATTTGAAAACACTAAACTAGGCGCTGCTGTTTCATCTTCTGTTAGAACACCAGCTTTAGCTTGCATGTAAACCATTGCACATGTTTTTCTATAGAAGAAAACAAAAATTCAGTAACGAGATTCTACTAAAAGCAAATTCGGAAAGAGAAAAAGAAAATAGCACTAATCAGTACAACATCATTGACTATGACGGAGCTACAATAACACACAGCAACCCACTCACTCCCAGAGAGCTCCCACCTCACAAAGATCCCCATTCTGCTTCTGTTTATGCCAACTGTTACAGCATAATGTATTAAAGCTGAGTTCTTATAAAGAATCTTTATTCCCTTTATTTATATAGCTTTATTCATTTATATTTATTACACAGTGTTTAAACAAAATTCAGAAGCAGGAACTATATTATTTCCTAGTTACAGAGCCAAACATACTAGACCAATGAAAAATTATGTTAAGTTTTTCTCCTTAAAAAGCTACTTCTACTTCCCTTTCACTGGAGTTTATGTCCCTCTTCTGCCAGGGAATGTTCTGTGAACAGTTTATAAGTGTTTTGAATTCATTCTTTAAGTTTTGCAGAGTTTTAGAACTTTTGTTGGCCTTCTATTTTCCTTTTTTTTTTTTTTTGTACAGGAAAAAAAATCTACCATTTCTCTTTGATGGCATTTTTAGTTACATTTAAAAACACTGCTGAATTTGATTCTTAGTTTGTCTTTACCAGGCCTAATTACTCAGGTTGTTTTGCTTAAACAGGGCTGTTAGAAGACATGCTGGAAAACATCAGACAGAGAAAAAGCCACTGGGAGCATGGGGAGGAAAAGGGGGGCAAGCATCACATGCTAGAATATTGCTTGGCTCTATACAACAGAATCTCAACATCAAAATTTAGTCTTCAAACAACTTACACTATTAGACTAACTCCTTATAGGAACTGCTATCCTAAGATGTGCTGGAAATGGTTTCTATAAGACAAAACATTCAAACACACTTGTAATGCAATAATTGAAGAGTGTTATTTAGCCATAAGCTACAGGAAAGCAACTATGACAACCAACCCCTCCAGCTCTGCACAGGGAAGAAATAGCATTAAGCCATCATTAATGTTTACAAAAAATCCTTGCTCCCAGTTATTTTATATAAGCTTTTTCATACACTCCAAATGTCTTAATGAAACAGCAAGAAAACCCGTTTGTGTAGCTCAACTGATGAATGTGTCACTTTTCTCCCATAAATATAATTCAAGGGCTGATGATTAGGACTAGAAAAATCATCTTAATATACTCTGTGATAGACATCAATTATAATCTTGGGAATGTCTTGTGACCTTCCCACAGACGTGGAGGAAACTACTGTTTTCTGTTCTCTGAACAACTCCTCCTTGGCTATTCAGAGTCTGCAAAAACTGGAATTCTGGTCCACAACTGGAAAAATGCTGACAAACAGCTAGACTAGAAAGGCTCATGCTTGGAGTGGCAAGGAATGACCTAATCATATGGGCACAAACATCTTGAGTTTCTTCCCGAGGAGATACAAAACACAGTAATAATATCCCACCCCCTATTGCCTTTTATATAATTAAGACTGAAATAATCTACTGTATGGTTGAACAAGGAGTGTGAACTAAATGAGCTCTCACGGTTCCTTACAGTCCAATTTCTTTCTTTAAGTAGAAAACAGTCGTGCAACATACTATTTTTATTCCTTTTATCACCAATACATTCATTATATGTGAGAATAAACATAATGGTGTGCAACCCACTTTAAAAAATGCCACACAAAAGGACTATTTTATTAAGAATAGTTTATCTACGTATGTTAACGGGATCACAGGAATAAATATGGGAGAGGGAAGGTGGAGTTCAAGTAGTACAATATTTACAAATACTGAGTTAGGTTGTTTTGTATCATGAGATATTATTTGCACAGTATACTTTACTA
Source organism: Nettapus auritus (assembly GCA_011076525.1). Taxonomy (NCBI): domain Eukaryota; kingdom Metazoa; phylum Chordata; class Aves; order Anseriformes; family Anatidae; genus Nettapus; species Nettapus auritus. The sequence goes on from CM021774.1 coordinate 3,171,412, forward strand.
TCAAAGGTCTAATTCTGCCCTCTGACTACAGAAGGAGTTTGACATAAACGCAGTAGAAAATGCAGGGTAACAACCTGGGACCAGAAAGGGCATCTTATGGTCACCAAATCCTGGCACTGGTCACTGCATTTTTTTTCTTTCAATCTTACTGATAAACTTACCCAGGTTTGTCTTTAACTCGGACTGATTTCTTTCCCCCATGTTCCTGCTAACTCGGCTAACCTAGACTGATGCAGTTATGAACTACAGGCAGCTTCTCACTGTACATCATTTGTCTAAGACCAAATCCAAGAAAATTAAAACACTGTGATTTGTTTTTTTGTTTTCTTCTAAGTTTTGACACTATCCCAGTGGGAATGCCCTCCTCTCCCTGTACCATGTTCAAGTCCTCTACCACTACTACTACCAGCACTCCCAACCCTTCCAGTTAACCTCAGTGAGAATGACACGTGCCAAACACACTTGGCAATTGCCAAAAACAACCAGCAAAAAGAAATAACAAAAGATATACTAAATAGCTGCAGTTTTGGCATCTAAACCCATGTTTTACATAAATCAGTATACTTCACTATTTTAAGTTTACATATTCCTCCAGAACACAAGGATTCCTCCATGCTCAACCAGGTCTCTCAAATCAAAACATTTAGAGCTATTCGCCCACTGACATTGTTTCAAAGCTCTTAACACAGTAACGCTTGGTATAGGACAACTGTCAGCTCAAAAGAAATAATGTCATAGATCTTAAGAAAATAATTAAAGAAAACATTTACATACCTAAGCTTAACAACTGCACAGGGATCTGTAGTTTTCCCACAGGTACCTCAGCTCAGAGTTTCCTCACACAGTCCAGATGTCTTGAACACCATAGTCATGCAAAAAGAGCCGTTTTTCATCTGCAGTCACTATCAGCAGAGCAAGAAAATAAAACCCAAAGAGTGTAGCTTAGAATAATATTTCTCAAATTTGCACTGGCACACCAAGCTGCCAGCCCTGCACAACCACCCTGCCCACCTAATTACATTCAGCTGCTTGTCATGTGGTCTTGCTGACTGATCAAGTGATCTCTTTTCCTCCCTTTAAAACTAAGCAACATAATTAACAAGTTTTCCCTAAACCAGGTAACAAACCTTGAGCCTTTCCTTAGACTACAGACTCTCTCCCTTCTCTTCATAGGGAAATGGAAGGTGCAGTGTGTTTCGTTAGATACAAATAAAATACAGCAAACGCAGTAGTCTAACAACAAAACACAGCGAGCACTAAAAGAATGCAAAATCCTGTGGAGAATTTGTCTTGAGCCTGGCTTTATGCCTTTACAGATGACAGAAGAAGGCACCTATAACAAAACTGATGCCGGGACATGGAGCGAGAGCAGGACGCAGGTGGCAGCGCCCCGGCTCTGTGGGGACCCTCGCACAGCCCCGCTGTGCCCAGTCCCCAGGGGTAAGATGGCGCCAGGGACGCTCCGTGGCAGCCAAACCTGAGAGTCCCCCTCGATCCTCCGAGATGCGCGGGCATTTTACTCACTTAACTTCAAGGAAATAAAATGACTGATTTAACTTGTAAACCACCTCTTCCTCAACAATGAGCCCATTCATCAGGGCCTGTTAACACAGGCCCCAGCAGGCCGGATCCACGTGCCCAGGCCGCGCTATGACACTGGCGCCAGCACCAAGGCTGGCCGGTGCTCTATGCGCTGGGTCCCCGGGATGGGAGAGGAGCTGGGGGGCTGCTGCCACCAGCACAAGGTCTCGTCCCCTCTCTCAAACACTCCTGACGTTACAGATGCTGAAAGATGTGGACCAAGAGAGTCATGTGTGAGATTTAACAGAAGATGGGTTACCTTGCACAATGCTTTCTTGTCTCAGTTTGTTTCTCAGAGTTTCAAGTAAGAAAGGAAATTAAGGTTTGTAAGACTACTCTCCAGCCTTGTCACTTAAGAAGTGCTGCAGATGGCTAGCTGCAAAATTTAGCATATCCTTAATGCATTTTTCCACCAGTAACAAAAGACAACTCCAGAAGCTTCCTAATTTACTTGCTGCAGTGCTCAACTATCTCACCTCCTTTCCTGTAAATCAAGGCAATGATCATTGCCCTTTTCCTCAGGGAACATGGAAGTTTTGTTATGCTGAGATGGCAAATAATTAACTGCAGCAGAACATTTTTCATGCCCTGTCTTAGTATTTTTCCAGATTTAACTAAAATCTATTTCTTTGACGTTTTGTTACGGGTGATACCCTTTACAAGTCTAACCATTCTTGGCTCGTTCCAACCTTCAACAAATTTCACCTCAGCTTCAGAAGACAGAAGTCCTTTTTCTGCTCCCACATGCAGTAACAAAGTTGGCACTCAATTTTTGGCAAAGTGAACATTTTTTGTCTTTAACTGCTTTCCTGATCAATACCAGCACATTAGCTTAAAGTGAAGAAGAAGTACTTAGACCACAAGTGCTGAGAATGTCTGGTAACTGCTCCGGAGGGCAGAAGGAGGAACAGGATAAGAAGCGTTGACAAAGCGACCAAGCAACAGCTCTGCCGTGTTGCAAAAAGCCCTGCCGAGCAGCTACACATGCTGAACGCAATCTGCCTGCCTGGAAGCTTCAACCAGCAACACTGAAGAAGTTCAAGCTGTTCCACACAGAAACATTTTTGCCATCTGTAAGGGGAGAGTAATTCATAAATAATTTCCAAACTTCATCTTTTGATTTCAGAACTAAATGAAGCTATTTAACTTACTTTCTTCTTACCAACCTGGTATGAAGAACACCAATTCCCACTCTCCCCCTCTAGAAGTTTTATTCAAAGCAGTAAGACTTCAATAGAAAGACATAGTTGAAAGTAAAATTAATTTCTCTAAGTGAAGTTATATTGATTTCAAACTGCAGAGTTAGTACCAAAACAGAGGGTGCCAATTTATAAACTAGGACATCAAAGTCTCTGCTTTTAAACAAACACATTTGCAGGGTGTCAGCAAATGCTGCACAAACAGCTGAGCCACCCCTTCTGCAGTGGCAGGAAGCGCGTGCAAACGGTGTGGTGGCAGCTGGAACAGGAACCATTGCAGCCAGCCCGAGGTGAGCCTTCCTCTCGCTGGTATCCGAGGCTCGGGGGTTTATAAGAGACTGGACATTTTACAACTATGTGTAGGGGATGGAATCTGTATTATGAAAGTCCTGCAACTGTGAAAAGCAGTTTTGAAGCTAGAGCTCTAAAGAAGAATGACCAGTTACTCAGTTATTAAATCTTCCTGCTGTTTGGTGTTGGGGTTTTTCTGAAGAAGTTTTATGAACAGGTTACAACCTGTATGAAAAAGATGATCTGCATGCTTGGAATTCATGGCCTTCTTGTAAAACTGATCTATGCCATGTAGGTCTAGGAACTCAGGAGGAAGTTTAAGGACAGTCAAACACATTTGGATAGCACGTAGCATTCTTCAACCCAAGCCTCAGTAAGTTTGCCTTCATATATTCTACGCTCCCGAGAAAAGCTGCAAGTGCCCAAGCCATCCCACAGCAGACATTTCCCCGAGAAGAAATGCTAGGTTGTTACCTGTCTGACCGTGGTTCCCACAGGAATCTGAGCATCTGCCACTGGAGACAGAAATAGGGGCAAAAGGATCGAGCAACAGGCCCCCTCACTTCATGCTACAGACAATTCTCTATTTCCAAAACCGAAAGCTGTGAACTTGCCTCACAGCAGCGTCAGCTGCCCCCAGCTTCTGATGACCCAGTTCTGCTGGGGTCTGTTCTTCAGCACTATGACCAGTTATGGCTTTTTCCAATACAGACAAGAACCTTAGCTTGTCTTTACCAACAGCCACAGCATAGTCTTCACATGCCAGACTGTGGAATGAAAAACAACCAGCAGGCAGCCCAGGGTAACATTGTTCATTAGCATCCACAAATCCTATCTGTGCCACAAAACCTCCACTGGCAATCAAAGAGGAAACTTTAAAAATGAAAAAGGAGGGAAAACAGTCACTGGGACACACTGCCTATGAACTGACTGATAAACATGCTGGCAAACTTCAAGAAGAGACTGACCAGATGCTAACAGCAATTATTTCAAGTGAGACAAATATCGTACAAAATGAAAAAGGGGGAGGGGGGAGGTAAACAGGAAAAATATTTATTGGTACAGGCAGATTCCTACAACTGTAAAACAGAATTGCAGTTGTTTCCTTGGAAGAAGGCAGCCTCTCAAGAGAAGACACTTTGGAAAAAGTTAGTAGAGCTGACAGGATGAGCTGCAGTGGAAAACTGACCATCTGTCACATGAATCAGCTTGCCACTTACTGCCACAGCAGTAAGTGCAGCAGCACGCCAATATCCCAAGACAGAACTAAACAGACCTGAAAGGAGGGGAGAAAATCCTTGATATTGAACAGCAACTACTCTCCTCACACCAAGAACCTGCCAAGAAAGAAAAGGCAACCCGTACTCAGAAGACCAACTTTCACATCAGAAATGTAGCAGCTGAACTCTGCCAGCATCAAATCACAAAATACTCCTTCAGCAATTAAAATGAAAGTAGGTCAGGCAGTCCCTTCTGCTACCCAAAAGGCACATCTGTTAAATATTCTGTAATACTGATTTGAAGTAAAACACCTCTGTTCTTTTGTTTCGCACGCGAGCCAGTCTAGGCAGTTACTAATGATTGTGACTGAGCTTTCTTTCAGCATTGCAAGAGATAACCTATCAGTTAAAGTATCAATGTTTAAGGTCAGTAGCTTGCTTAACAGGTAACAGCTTCTTAAAAATATTCTCCAAATGTGACTCCGGGTGAATAACTTCCAAGGGTTATGAGATACTCTTCAGGCATACAGCAAATGTCACACTAAAATAATGGATAAAAGCATCAATTTTGTTTTCATGGAACAATTTACTGCCCGGAGACAGGAATCTTTCCCAGCAACTGGGCACTCAAACAACAACACTTTGGAAAACCTCACACAAAGCTCTGCCGTCTTTTTCACAGGAAAAACACTGAAAGTGTACTTCCAGAAAGCAAATCTGCTTACATTTGAAGAACAGATTAATATTTCAGAAGAGACTAGTAAAATTATCCCAAAAGAGTGGATCTAATGAAATTGTCATTTCTGTTGAACTACAAATTTACCGTCTCCACTGTCTACTAACATAATCGTAGTCACAACTTGTCCTGAGACAACGCCAAGCGTGTAGGTGCTTGCTCCTAGTTCTGAATGAAAAGAGAAATGCAAAATTATTTTTTTTAATTCTTCAATCACGTTCTTACTTCCCAGTCAAGTTCTGAAATATTAGAAAGAACACGTCAGAAAGAATACAGCATCTATGTACAAGGTGCTAAGACACCAAGAAAGAGCAAATACAAAGTTCTGAATTTAAAGCAGCAATAAAATGTAATAGTTATTTGCAAGAACAAACATTATTTTTGGACTGAGCAAACCCGATCCTTTTGCATGCAATAAGTGATATTCTTTGCAACATCCACGCTGTTCAAATTACATCAGCTTAATAGAGGAATACTTAACCTAAAGATGGAGTAAATATTACACATGCTCTTCCGTGAGATTTACGTTGGTTCCTCATGTCATAAAAACTTCAGAAGTGAGGGCCTGATTTCATGGATAAAGCACCTAGAACAGCAACGTATGCAGACAGAAGTGGCCCTGCACTTGGGTATGCAGCTGTAACCGCACAGTAATAATCTGGTATCTCTGTGTGCAGCCTGAAGAGCTACAAATCGCATTTGAGATCAATGATCTTTATCTACACATCAACTTGATGACTAAGTGTATCAATTAAGAAATGTAGTAGCCTTACAGGAAGCTGTCGTACCAATGTAAATGAACATGCACTACAGCTCCCTTGAAAGGATTTTCAGTGTTTTACAGTCTTATAATATTAATACAATTTTGAAAGTTGCTTTGATGTTTTTACATGCTGATACTTAATCAATATGCATTTGTTCTTTGCACTGCCTGATCCAGTGCATCATTGCCAAGATGACAACACTGCTTTTTAAGATGGATCTCAATAGAGTCCCAATTTGGACAGAGCTGGGTTTTCTTTCCAGCTCTACACTCCATTCACTTCTTTTGTAAGTCTATTTAACATAACAAGTGTTCTTCGTTCTCCCCATAAGATGACAAGGGTGTCTTTGCCACTTTAAATTAGCTCTCAGGAGGAAAAGCTGAATGGCTTAGTTAATACTTGCCTGCAGAACTGTGTTTCTCCCCCCCATAAATGCAATGCTCAATCAGCTGAAGCACACTCATTAGAATTAGTTAGCTACCTAGGAATAATTCCATCCACAGACAAGCTGATCTGGACAAAAATGCCAAGTCTGCCTAAGTGATGTACACGTTTATGCAATCAGTCTGCCATGTTAGAAATTGTTAGGCAAACCCAAGTTAACACCTACCAGCTTTTCTCCTGTCAAGATAACATCTACTGAACATAACCTGCTGGGAAGCATTTGTTAAACTAATTTTGGCATTCTTTCAGAGTACAGAGTAACTTTGCACTATTTGTTTGATAAATATAGCTATATATCCTATATATGCATAATAGAATACATATTCTGCATTATGCATATATATTCTATATATGCGTAAATTCTCAACTACAGAAAAATATTCCATCCATCCTGTATCGTTTGACCTTCCATGCAATAAAGCATACGAAACCTCGCTAGACACCTGTAATGCTATTATTGTCCCCTATCATTTCTTAAACCATGAACGTCATTAATATTAGAGCTCTGTCATTTCCACATTTGTTCAGTGACTCCCTAAGTATGACTGACCTGGCTGGTTAATCCAGAGCGTGCTAGAGGAATCGGTGGGCTTGTACAGGTAGTGATTCCGGCGTAGATTGCCAAATTGGGACTTTTCGGTTCTATTCGCTCTATTCTACTTCTTCTGCGACTTCCATTAAGAAAAAATGTTACTGCTCCCATTCCGCAAGATCACTCAGGATGCTGGGATGAAGAGAAATTCCCTAAGGTTCAGGGCCTCACACTGGAAATTGTGTGTGCAATAAGGGCTTCTTGAAGCAAAGCTCCAAATTTACAATGCAAAAAACAAAGCTGAAATGAGGACATGCCTGTTAGCCTAAGGAAATATAGCTTATTAGACAGAAATTGAGTTTCTCTGTCCCTCTGTCATTTCTGCCTTCCTCCCCAGCATTTGAACCTGTTGATCGGTTTCCGTACTCCTTCACAGAAGGACAAGAAGCCACAGAGATACGAAGTTCCTACCCACTTTGTGAAAAATTGGCAGCTGGATAAAGGAAAGAGCCGGATGCATGCCTCCACTGAAGAGTTGGTGGTTACCGTTTTTAGGTTCTAAGGGCCACCCACTGGCTGGCCATGTTGTACGCGCATTGCCGCAGACTCGCCACAGGACGTGCTGCCACACACCGGCACCTGGAAACTGAAAATCCTGCAATTTTACCACACCTTTCCTTTCATTTTGGATTTAAAGGCATTTTCTATTTGAAAGCAAATTAAATTTAAGCACATCTATTAGTAGAAATAAAACAGCTAATAGAATAAAATCTGGTTGAGTTTACTTGTATTAGCAATTCAAGCTTTTTTATTTTCCTTTTGAAGTCTACCAAAATGCACCGTTCTAGTTTTGCAGCAAGCTCTTTTCGTAGATCTTCCGAAGTCAGCTCTCCAGCTTCCACTAACAAATAGCAGCATCTCCGGCCCCATCCTGTGCGCTACGTGCTATATCCAAACTGACAATTCAAAAAAATAACAAATAAAGATACGTAGTCAACTCTTCTACGTCATAGCTAAATAAACGATAACCCTGCTTTAGCAAGTCAAACTTCAGGCTACATTTACCCAATCTAGAATTGATTATAAAAGGCTTGCTATCGAACTCAAAAGAAATACTGTCAGATTTGGACAGTACTGTCTTCAAATCTAGGTGACACTGTCACTGTACAGTTATTCTCGTTTATCCTGACACCATTCTGATGCAAAAAAGAATATGGAAAAAATAAGTATTGTCCAACAGTTCATGCCCCAGCAGCAAAGGCTCGTCAAGTTGAATGACTGTTAGAGGAGAAAGGCAGCACAGCATGTGCTGTTTCTCATCCAGCACTTTAAGATCTTAACACTTTCTTGCAAATGGATAATAGCAGCAGGGCTAGAGCCTAACCCAACACCCGCGCTTGGAGTTACATTCAGTCATGCATAAAGCTTGGTTTGGAACCAACCGAAGAGGTGAGGGAATTATGGTTAACATTGAAATTTGCAATGTTTATATATATAGCCTTATTTTTGCTATAATCCACGTTTTGAACATTAACTAGGCTTTAAAATAGACTCCCACAACTGCTTGCTTTGAGTGATGCTCTGAAGTTTTCAAAATGCAACACGCTACGTGTTAGTCATGCCACTGTCAGCAAGGATTTAAAGCAGGAATGCATCTTTGCTCAGCACCTACCAATATGATCCATAATATGCACGACTGGCATAGACAAAAAGAAAAAAACGAAAATTTGTTTTTTTAACCATAAAATTATTCAACTTTCTTTTCCTCGTACTCAACGTACATGAGTTATTAGTTCTTACTGCTGACTGCAGCCTTCAGTCTAGTACTAACACTCCCCTTTCCCAAAGATGTCATTGGACAAAACTGTTTTTCTTTCTTTTCAGTTCACATAGCAACCTTTTCGTTACAGCCCTTTCACTGAGCAGGCAGGAGAACCAAATAAATATCCAACAGTTATGAAAATAATGAGACAGAGTGAAATCTGGTGGACTTGGAGAGCACATGCTGTTCAGTTTTATGGCTGTAGATCGGCTACTACGACAGCACAGCCGTTTTGAAGCATCAAATTAGAAATGGGAAGATACCCTTAAAACAACAGTACTTCTGCAAGAGAACCTTCATCGCCTGCTGATGACACGTGCTGCCCTGCAGGCTAATATGCTTAACAGAAGTACTATAACAAGGGTATATCGACTGTTCTCAACTTATTTTGAATTCTGCTGTTTCTAATTCGAACCTGAAAGGTTATGCATCTGAAATCTCATCTACCCTTTCCATTAATAAGTTATTTCAGTAGGCATTGCCTCTACCCACAGTGTTGCCTCATCTTACCTCAGAGGAAAAAAAATAATAATAATCTTGAGTAACACTGAACTATTTTGCTTTTTATTCCAACAGGTCACCTCTTCAAATGACAGCTGTACGCACAAGCAGAAAGATGGCCAGCTGCACGTCTCCTTGTTCGTCACCAACACTTAAGTTAACCTAGAATCAGCTTCTTGATTGGTACAGCAGTTATCCTTATCCATCCAGTATTTTATTTGGGCACAAAAAAATACCAGCTACATATACTCCTTACAGTCCTTTAATTCACATACCTGATTTACATAAATAATTGTTGCACAAGTATAGAGTGAGATTCAAAACACCACTTGCAAGTGCCCACAAATTCAACTTCTAATTTAAAAAGACTGTTCGTGTATCTACCAACTCCTTTTTCCACTGCAAACCACAAATTTCTAGAAAAGCTGTACTCCTCCTACTAAGCTGATATCTTCATTGCCGTTTCCTGCCCCTTTCCTACCTCGCCAGCAGCCTTCACGCTGTCTTCCCGAAGTGCCTTTATCTGCTATGGTCTAGACTCACCCCTTTCTCTTCAGTGAGAGTATCAGCCACGGGGAAACAGAGCACCTATGGGAAACGGGTTCCCAAACTTGGGAAAACCGCATTAGTTTACATTTTTATATTATCTTCAGAGTCATAAAAGCAATTATTATTTTTTTTTTTTCCCTTTAGTAGTTCAAATACCATAGAACTTGTCAAGTCAGCTCCAAAGTGCTGCCCAGTACATGAAAAGGATTACAACATCTGGTACCATGTAAAACTCTCATAAACATGTCACACTATTTTCAACTCCTGGAAGCCACAGCAACATCACAGAAGAAATTATGCTGGTTATATGCTGTATTTTAATCTATATGCCCAAATGTACTCTTCAAAGCTTATTATATGAGAAAATAAATCACAAAAGTTGAGACTACTTATTACAATAAACAAAAGTAACTTGTTGTACCATTTATGAAAAGAAAACAACATAAGAATATTTCAGTAAAGAAATCAAGGACTACGACTCCTTATTCATCGTGGCTTTACCTCCAAGGGAGATAAAAGGGTCTGATCACAGCTGATTTAATGTCAGCAGGCAGGACTAACTTGTACAACAAGGAAGCAGTTTTCAGACTAGAAAGACAAAAAATAAAAATCAGGAAAAGAAGTCTCATAACCAGATGCTATTCCCAGAAGACAACTGGTTGAGAATATATTTGTATAAATAGAAGAAGAAAGAAAAAAAAAAAAAAAAAAAAAAGGTTTTGCTCTAAAAACAAGCTGCTTTTTAAGTAACTATTTCTTAAACCATGCTGTACTTGAACATTTCAGCCACATTTGAAGTCAGCTCTGTAACAGAATTGTATCTCCAGCATAGGTGGCATCTGCAAGGCAGGTGTGAAAACAAGTTTGTGAGCACTTCACATGCCCAGCCCAGCAAACGCAAAGCTCTAAATATGTAAGTAGCCCTCTGAAATCACAGAAATTAGAACAAACTTAAGTACCTGCAGGATCAGATCACATGTGCAGTGGAGTAAAACAGTAAGTCTTTAATACAGAAGAGAGTATCTGATAATTAACTATTTAAATCAGAAGTTTAATACATTTTAAATGCACCTTGTTATAATTATTCCCTGAACCATTCAGTAACAGGGAGAAAGGAGTTGCCATTAATTATATTCCATATCTTTATATTCCATATCAGTGCCCGCTTTGCCTGTTTCTAAATTAAATTCTTACCAGCCGTCTGGTGACCATGGCAGGCTGCTCTCAGTAACAGTGCTGATGTGCAGGTCCAGGGTAATACTGAAAACTGACAGATCGACCAATGGCCGTGGTGGCAGCACAGCAGACACCTAGCAGTAACAGAGCGACTGAGAAGCCAAAGAGGACATACAAGGAACATAGCTTGTAACGTTTGTTCCTGTAAACACAAAGAGCTGCTTAAAAATTCTTTTATCTCACCAATCTTCTCTTTGAATGAAAAGGAAACGTGTAGTCAAGTGATAAAATAACGTTACCACGTTTAAAGATAGCGATGAAAACAAACTTACAGTCTGGTTTTAGATATCTGGTCCCAGATGAGAAATTTTATTAACTCTAAAAATGCGACAGAGTGTGCTGTATGTAGCACATGCTTCCCACCCAGAACTCCTTTCTGGAACAAATTAAGCAGGTGTGAAATTAGAGCCCCGAACTAGAAACACAGGAATGTGCTGTTCTTTTTTCCATCTCTTCAAACACACTTTGAGACAAACCCTTTAGCATCACAAATACTGTTCCTACAATAATGCGTTAACATTTGAAATGCATATTCTGTTATACACTTTTCTTCTGACTGGAAAATAATTTTGGAACAGTCACAAAAGGACTACACGTCTGTGGAAAGAAACAAGGACTGAGAAGACAATTCTACTTAGGAACAAGTTTCCAAGAAAAGGCATGCAGAACAGACCTCAGAAATTGAGTAGTGGTGCCCAAACATTTCACATAGAGTTTCCGGCATTTTGTAGAGTTTCAATAACAGCAGTAAAAATAGAGAAAGATCACCAGTAATGCCTAGGAGGACTCCTAACTCCAAGCATGTGTTATTCTGATGAAAAACTTGTACGTGCCAACCAATACATCAATGGTTGGAGCAGTCGCACCACCAACAAGCTCAAAGCGCACCTCGTGCACCTCTAAGGAGAGCCAAGAAGCAAGGCTGGGGGTTTCTGACAGTTCTAGGCACGTCCTTTATACTTCACCAGTAGCACCAAAACTACAGCTGGTATTAAATAATGACGTAGCTGCTACTAGAATGAGAAAATATAAGAAGTTTTCCTGATGGATGTAGCATCCCTTTGACCTAAGATCATCAAATCATTAGTTTGGCCCAAGCAAATCAGGCTGAGGAGACCCCCCCGAGCCCTTCTGGCAAGCAGGCCGTCCGACGCAGCGCTGGGAAGGCAGCAACAGATGTGCTGCCTCTCGGAGGCGAGATCCAAGTTCTGACTACGCACAGGAACCACGCTTACACTGCTCCCTCGGTAACTCACCACTGGCCAAAGCCCTGTATCTTTTGTACATCAGGCCGGCAGTGCCCTTCCCCGCTTCCCCGAGCAGAGCACGACTGCTGCGGGCAGGGTGCCGGGTCTGCAGCCGCTCCCCAGGCAGCCCCGAGGGACCTTCCCCCGCGCCGCAGCAGCTCCGGCCCGGCCCCAGCGCAGCCCGGCACCCGCCGGGGAAGCGCGGCCCGCCCGCTACCGACGGCCCCCGGAGCCCCACCGGGCGCCGAAGCCCCTCCGAGGGCTGCGGGGAAGGCGCCGGCCCCGCGCCGTGCCCAAAGCCCCTTCAGCCTCGTCCCCCCTGCCCCAGCCCCTCGGCGCGGCCGCTGCCCGCCTACCTGCCCGGCCCCGCCACCCCGCGGCTCCGGCAGCGCCGCGTCCGTTTTTTGGGCTGCAAGTCGCCTTTTCCGTCAGGGCAACATCACTTCCCGTGCGGCCCGGGGCCGGGGCCGGGGCAGGGGCGGCTCCTCACGGACGCGGGGCCCGCCCCGGCCCCGCCTCAGCCCGGGGGCTCAGCCCGGCCCCGCGGGGCTCGGGAGCTGCCCGCGGTCCCTCGCCTTGCCCAAACTCACGGGGCGCTTGGCACGAAGCAGGCCGGCTCCTCGGCTGCGCTCCCTGCCCCCTCACCCTTCTGAAAGCCCATCGCGGGCCGCTGAAGAAAATTCACCAGAGGCACCGGGGGCCGCGGAGGCAACCCCGAGCGAGCAGCTCCTGCCCCCTGCTGCCCTGCCCAGAGCTCCTTCCTGCCGTGTGCTCCGCGCTGCCCCGCGAGGCCTCTTCACGGCCTCGAGCTGCGTGTTTGGCCCTTTCCCTCCGCACCAGTCCATGCAGCCTCTGCTGAGACGGCCTCGGTAAAAGCCGTCTGTCATCCCTACGGCCTGACGTCCAGCACAGCCATGCCGTTCTAGGCGGGTGTTTCAAAGTGAAATGGGACTGTAAACGAAGGAGTTGTTGGTGTCACCTCAGTAGCATTTGACACCCGTGACTTGTGGCCTTTCCCCATGTCCAAACTGCAGTTACCAGGCACTCCTCAGCTGCACCTCCTTGCCCACCTCCCACTGCTATTCCCCCAGTCTTAACGTCCGTGGAGTCTGCCGACTGTCTCTTATTGTTCCTGACTTCAAATAAAAGCACAGCCAGGGGAAGTTCTTCCCTCACGATTTCCAAACAGGCTTCTGTGTCAGGACCAAAGTCCCCACATCTGTATGTTTGTGTTTCTTTTTAGATGAGTTAAGTCTTGAAATAGCTACTGATCTGGCGTCCTTGAGTCTCAGAATGATGTGCACCTATTGCAAGGCTAACACTGTTCCGAGCTACGTGCTGAAGCACTTCCCCAGGTACTACCTGACTTCCAGGCAACCTGAACTCCCCCAGCACCCTCCCTATTAAATAGCCACTCGACCTAACAACCCCAGGAGATGTGTTGTGTTTTTATTTTTGTCTCTGAAGCACTTCTGGTCACGAGTGTCGTGTAAATATTCTCCCCAGTGACGACCAAGCCCAAAGGCAGAGCCCCACCAATGCTGGATCTGGAAGAGCTCCGTACCTGCCCCACTCGGACGGCTGGGCCGTGCCGCACCCCACGAGGCTCCTTTCCGCTCATTCTTCTCATTAACGTGGGAGAGGGCTGAAAAACGTGTATGCACATGTGTGGTGTGCATGCAGGAGTAGACATTTACAAGCAAGAACATGACCCGGAGCTGGGCGTGGATCTCCTATCAGCCAACAGCCCCCCTGTGCTCCCAGCAGAACTCAGTTCGGGTCTGCGTCCGTGAGGAGCAGACAACACAACGGTGTTCATACTTCGGAGAAAACCCACAAAAAGCACCAAGCGTAACTGTACAGCGGCGACTCTCGTTTCCAGTTCCCTGGTGGTGATTTACACTTAGACACACGTACCTTAACACATTCAGATTTTTATGGATATTTCAACACCCGCGTCTCCACGGGCGGGTACCGAGCGCGGCGGCGTGCGGTCCCGCCTCCTGCCGGCGGATCGCTGCGGGGCAGGGCCGGGCCGGGCGGGAGGAGGCCTCCGGGGCCAGCAGGAGCAGGAGGGCAGCAGGACGAGCCCCAAGCGGCTCAGGGGCAGGCGGGCGACGCGGTCTCGGGTTCCGCTGGCGTTGGGGACGCCGTCTCCTCGGCCGGCGCCATCTCCTCGCTCCGCGCCGTCTCCTCAGCGCGCAGCCCGGGGCCGGGAGGAGGCGGCGCGGCCCTCGCGGCTCCCTCAGGGCCTCTTCGCCGCCGCGGCGTCCGTCGGCGGCGCGGGCGGGCTCTCGGAGGGCTGCGGAGCGCCGTGCGGCTGGAAGAGGGGCCGGTAGATGTAGAGCCCGCTGAGCACGCCGAGCGCCACGGCCAGCGCTACCTGCGGCAGCCGCCCCCCCATGGCGGCGGGGACGCGGGGGGACGCGGGCACGGACACGCGCGGACGAGGGAAGGGCCGGCGCCGCCGCCCCGCTCCTGAAGGCCGGGACGAGCCCCGCCGGGCAGCGCGGAAGGAGGAAGCGAAGCCGCAGCCGCCGCGCAAGCGCCGCGCCGCCGCCTCGGCCCCGGCGCCGCCCCCGC
>CM021774.1:3186516-3239844 GCA_011076525.1 Nettapus auritus
CCGCAAGCGGCGCTCGGTGCTGTACGGGGCCGGCCGCGGAGCCGCCGCGCAGCCCGGCGCCGGTAAGCGGGAGGGCGGGACGGGCGGGGCGGCCCCCGGCGGGGCCCGGGCCCTTCACTCGCGGGCGTTGCTTCCGTAGGCGCCGCCGGCGGGACCTCGGCCCTGACGGCGCTGGCGGTGGCCGTGCGGGTGCTGAACTGCGGCCTGGTGCGGACCAGCTTCGTGCCGGACGAGTACTGGCAGGCGCTGGAGGTGGCGCACCGCATGGCGTTCGGGTATCCTTTGGCGGTGCGAAGCGAGCCCTCTCCCCGCCGCCCCCGCTCGGCCCCGCTCAGGCGGGGGCTCGCGGCCCGTCACGGTGCGTCCTTAACGCGCGCAGCTACGGGCACCTCACCTGGGAGTGGGCGCAGCGCCTGCGGGGCTACTCCTACCCGCTGCTCTTCGCCAGCGGCTACAAGGCTTTGCAGCTCCTGGGGCAGGACGACGTGCAGCTGCTGGTAAGTAGCGCTCAGCCTAAAAACGCTGCTGCTGCTGAAGCGTAAAAGCATCGTGTTGAAAGTGCGTGCGTTTGTGTTACTGAACGACAAAGAGTTTTGAAAACTCTTTGTTCAGGCAGAAATACTAGCCAAAGAATCAGACGGTTATATTTTAATCGTGGGGAGTTAGAGAACATTCAATAACTTACTTACTATCTTCATGTCTGAGCAGTCGTTGACTAATACAATAGTGCACTTGAACTCTTTGAACTTGGAATATAACTGATAGTGCTGCAAGTGACATTTTGTCTTTGCTTCCGTAGATATGGGTTCCTAGACTGGTGCAAGCAGTTCTGGCAGCTTTTGCTGACGTGAAGCTGTATTTATTAGTGAGACACCTTGAAAATGCAGAAACGGCGAAGTACGTGGTGAGTCTCAGACTTTAAAAAACATTATGCATGTCAACACCGCTGCAGTGCGAACAGTGGTAAAATGATGCTAAGTCAAGCCTCAGAATTATCACCATTATTTAGAGCTACAGAACTTGTTTTAACGCATCTCCCTGTGCATCCCCTTGTTCATAATTATTTTCAGTACTTCTGCCAGCTGTGTTCCTGGTTTACGTGGTATTCCTGTACCAGAACTCTCACAAACACCATGGAAACTCTTCTTACCATTTTTGCCCTTTACTACTATCCAATAAAAGGTTCCAGGATGGGGAGCAGGTGAGAAACTTTCTACTAACAATACTGATAACCTTTGGCTTGGGATAACAACAGATACCATTTACAATGCTGACTTCTATCTTAGGATTTAAAGCAACCAAAAGTACCTCACTCACGCAGCAAGTAGCAACAGCAGCTGTGGTATTTCCTCTAGATTACTTTTTTTTGAAGTAGTGATATGGCTGGTATACAATGTGACTATTCTCCAGTTATTTACCTGAAGCATCACTTTACAAAAAAACTTTAAGCTTTAGAGGACTGGAGCTTGTGGTAACTTGAGAAAAGATAACAGTGTTTGGGTGCAGCCATAGATTTATTTGTGGTCACAACTTTCTTTACTAGCTATCTGTTTTAAAACAAGTATGTGCTCCTAATGAGTGACTCTATTGCTATTAAGACAGGTACGTAGCAGGCAACCTTTCAAGCAAAACAAGGTATCTGCACTCAGAGAATCGGTTATCTGGAGCATGCAGAACTTTGGGTCAGAGACACGACAATATTTATATTGAGGAAACATCACTGTCTGCAAAATAATTGATCAGATCTCACTAAGTTTACTTTTCTTTTGTCCCCTCATTCTAGTTGCAAATATTTAACGCTGATAGCACTTGCAATTGTTATCCGTCCCACCGCTGCTATCCCATGGATACCTTTGGTCTTCAGTCATTTTTTGCGAGAACAGAGGAAAGCAGACCTTATCCTGCACAACTGCATTCCAGTTGGGTAAGTTCCTTCTGAATTTAAATGGACTGTTTGCAGCTATACCTTAAGATTGATTTTACCACCACATACTGCAGCAGAGACAAGAGGGCTCAAAAAAAAAAAAGCTGTTAAAACACCGGGGAAAAAAATGTTTAATGAGTTATGCTTCTTTGAAATGAATGTGTATGCTGTGTAGAGTCACAGAGAGAGATTTCCTAAGGACAAAAACACTGACATCATTCCACCTTATCCTGCTGTTACGCCAAGGATACTGGGTGATAGTGGACAGCCACTGTAAGATGGCCATGAGTATGAATAATCCTACAAGAGTTTAGGAGTAACTTCAGCAAGTTTTGACAGCAATTTGGAGAACAGTACAGTCTGATACATAAGCAATAGCAACGCAATCTACTTTTGTTTTTTTCAGATTGGTCACATTGGGAATCTCTTTAATAATTGACCGTGTGTTTTTTGGTGAGGTAAGCAGCTTTACACTCAACTTATAAGACAAAGATTAATTCTAACCATTTTAACACAGATAGATGATGTGGGCTTCTCTAAATCCTGCTATTTCTGTGGGCAGACTGTGTCTGGCCTATCTTCTGTAAGTATATCTGAAGCCATAAATTTTTAAACGCTGACTTCTTAGTTATTTTAAACGACAGACTATTACTTCAAAGGAGCTCTCAGTAAATCAGTAGTTTTTAATGGCATACTGTAAACCTTATACACTTCTTTCTGTAACTGCCAAAACGGGAAGTCTGTGATAAGAGACAGGAGAAAACATAATTATGAATGAAAATGTCACTTGAGGCTAATGATGACTGTATAATTCAATTTACACGTTGATTTTTCAATTTGGATTTTTAACTTTTTTTCCCCCCTTCCCTTGAACATCCCAGTGGGTACTGGTTCAGTTGAACTTCTTGAAATTCAACGTGCTGCAGAATTTGGGAACATTTTACGGTTCTCATCCTTGGCACTGGTACTTGACCCAGGGACTACCGGTTGTCTTGGGTACCCATCTGCCTTTCTTTATTCATGGCTGTGTGCTGGCGGCAAAAAGGTATCGCATCTTTCTAATGGCAGTGATCTGGACAGTGTTAGTATACAGGTAATTTCTCTTAAGTACAATTACAATCTTTCACTAGTTGTGTTGTTTTCATCAAAGCTCATGTCCTCTCTACAACAAAGCATGGTATTCAGGTTAAGTGATAGAAAATCTAAAACTATTCAAATGCTTGAGAAAAGGCAGTCAATTATGCAATAGTCTCTAGAACTGAAGGTGTGTTTAGTTAGACCCTGAAATATTAAAATAATTTGGCATGAAAATCAGTGGGAAATGGAAAAAAACTTTGAATCACCTAAGAAATGTTTGAAGAATAATAGAACTGGTTAGAAAACCGTTCGCTAGATGTCTGTTAATGAAAATATGCTTCTTTAAAATATGCTTCTTTAATACATCCCCAATAAGGGGTTTTTTGTCTTGCAAAACTTACTTCACTCACAAGTTTATACACACCTCTTAAGAACACTTATGACAGGGCTGCATACATCAGCTGAAGAACTAGAAGGTAAGCTGTTTCTAAAGCTTCAGTTAACTGTAGAGTAAGCAAGAGACTTTCAGGCAGGAAAAGATAGAGCAAGTTAGTAAATACCAAGTAGTAAACAGTATCAAACCCCCGCAGTAACATCATACAGCAAAACAGTAGCAAGGACACAAATACTGTCCTGTCTTTCAGTCCAGCCCCAAACTCCATGTAGGTCTACTGGCTTTAGGCCTTTCTTGACTCCCTTAGTCTTGTAAGAACCTGGCTGGTTCCCATCACAAGTCCTGCGGTAATCCCCCCACCACCACCAAAAAAAAAAAAGAGTTGAACGGAGTGAAGTTGTATTAGCAGAGGTGGATGTTACTTGGCAGATACAAATGCGTACTTACATCTTAGCTCACCATCCACCCTTTTCCTTGCCTTTTATTACAGAAAAGGAAGGGGTAAAGTATTTAGCATTCACAGAATCAGACAACGTCATTGCTCTACCACAGTAGCCAGGCACTTTTATTGAAGTGTGGTTTAAACTGACGAAATAATCTTAATTTGAATGTTCTTGTTACATTCTTAAAAAGAGATTACTCTAAACTGATAACATGCTTTTAAGTATGTCTAAGTGCTCTTACAGTCCTCCGTGCTCTAAACATATTTTCTTAACAGAACTGATGCATTCAGCTGTCTCTCTGTAGTCCCATATCTGTTTTCTTACAGCACATTGAGCCATAAAGAATTCAGGTTCATCTATCCAGTACTACCATTCTGCATGGTTTTTTGCGGTAAGGATTTGGTTTAAAATGTCTTGCAACCTTTTGTATATATAGCTTTTACCCAAAGACAGATAGTTAATACTGAATGTAGGTATTTGACAAAGGATTCTTAGAAGTAGCCTAGAAAAAAGGATGAAGAACAGTAAGTGACTGAAATACACATGAAGAAACCTTAGCATGGATAAAAGTGTTTCCTACAATTAAAAAATTGCCTCTGACTTTAGTGCAGTGCCACCCTTACAGCAAGTTTTGTTGTTTCCTTTGTAATATTTCTCCACTCACTTCTCTAAAGTATGCTCAGGCAATTGCCTGTGAGTATGAAAAAAACTCAGGTGTTCAGAAATTAAAATTATTTTCTAGACCTGAACCTGGAGCAGCAGCATCAACCAAGAGATGACGATAGTTTGTCTGCTCTTGACTAAACTCTAGGTGGAGTCTACTTCCCACAGCAGTTTGAGAACAGTTAACGTGATATCTTTTTCCTTCAGGCACAGTATAGCAAGTTTGTTAAACCACAAACAACATCCCTAAACTAATGCAGTTAACTTTAAAACAAACTAAAGATAGCTTGCATGAACTGCTGAATTGGCATCTGACAACTGTAATTTTTCTATCAGCGCAACTGCATCTTAAAGAGAACCTTGTCCACAGTTTCCACTGGAAAGCATATTGCTTTTGATAACTAAGATTTTTCTAATGCTTTAAAGGAATACTTTAAAAGCTTATCTTTTTCCTGGTTTTATTTTTTATTATTATTATTTATACAAAACAAAGAGCCTAATAGGTAATTTGCAGAAACAAAGGAATGAGCTGGACTGCTGTAATATCTGTACAGAGTCAAATCATGATGTAAAACCTCAGCTACTGGAAAGTTATAAAGGAAAGATTCAAATTTCTAGAACGTACAAAGCTAGCTAGCTTTAACATAGAAGTTCAAAACAGATCAATGAAAATTGTAATTTTTTAACCTATTTTGCTAGTCTTAACAAAAGTCAATCATAGTTCAGTAGTTTTGTTGCCAGCAAAGATCAAATAAATAATGTCTTTGGTTAGTTCAGCGTTCAGTTGAATAGCAGATTTAAGAAGAACCAGTTCTACTTTACATGCAGGAAAATGTCCAGTCAGACCACTTTTTTTTTGTTACTCTGTCTCAATTTTTCCATCTATAATAGGATGAGGTCATTTTCTCAATTTATCAAGAGAAAAGTATGATCTGGATACTTTTGTCAAGAAAACAAATGACAAAATAGTTCTGCTAACTCAGTGATTGCAAAGAGGTCTTGAAATTGCTCAAAACATTATAAATAAAAGCAGAAAAAAAGTTTATTAATTTTCAATTCCTTTCTAAGTACACCTAAAGATAAATTAAGGCTATTTCACAACAGCAGTTAAAAATGCCTGTAACACAATGTTTCCACATGTTTAAGTCAGACTAATTATCAGACTTTGTTTTCACCTGAGATCTGCAGTCTGTTAGAACATGGGCTGACTGAAGACTTGTTTAAATTACTTGCGCTGTGCTACTGGCTTCTGAAACAGGCCTACTCGAACTTGTTTCTTTTGATTCTGTAAAGGTGGTCACAGAGCTAGGCTGCATAAAACATTTTTATCTCATGATACTGCCAAGAATGAATCACGTTATCTCCCATCAGGAGAAATGTGTCTTCCTTCTATTATTAGCCCCTTCAAGAACAGGAGTGATAAGGCAGGGATGGGAGATGGGAGAATCAGCTTCTCCAAGGATGGTAGCTCAAGAACAACTGACAGTAAGGATCGTAACAAATGTATAAAGGGAATGCTATAGCTTTCAGCATGTTGGAGATAAAGAATACTACAGTCATACCAGAGCATGTGTTATCATTTATTCTGGCTCTACTTGGATGTGTGAATCACAACACATCAGTAAGTCGCTGTATACCATTCATCCAGAGCAATGAATGGACTATTATTTCCACAGAAAACAAATAAAATAAAACTAATCTCTAGAGAGATAAAACACTGGCTTCAAAGTTTTACTTCTGGACTCCAAAGGGCAGATATTTAACGTTTACACTGTTACATCCAACAGAAAGGGATTCAAAGACTAACCTTTGAATTTCCATTTTAACAGTAAAGACTGCAGCGTATTAAAATACTTCAAAGTAAAATACTGTTTTCAACTAAAAGTTTTCAGAAGTACTGTGCAGAATTAAGGTTTTGCCTATCATAAGCTTACTTCAATGTTTCTCTAGGATATTCTTTAAAACACCTAAAAGCATGGAAGAAGACTGCAGCGAGCTTCCTGCTTGTATCAAACCTACTCCCAGCCCTGTATACAGGCCTGATTCACCAGAGGGGCACTCTTGATGTCATGAGTCACGTGCAGGAGCTTTGTAAGGACTCCAACCAGTCACAAGCTTTTGTCTTCATCATGATGCCATGCCACTCCACTCCATTTTACAGGTAATAAAGTAACTAACGGTTTATTATATTAAAATCCAGACATTTTAGCAGAAATTACGATTTTTTTCCTAAACCAGCCTGAGCTGGATAAATGTAGGCAGAAAGTTTGTTTTTCAGACCTCTCATAAAAAATGAATACAGGAAAGAAGCTAACTGTGCTCACACCACAGAATAAGATTCAGCATCTAAATTTTATTCAGTTTTTGTAAAATAGCTTTGTATGAGGATATGCAGCAGACTTAACCCAGTATTTCTTAGAGCTTCATTGTGGTAGCTTTTGTAGCAAAACTAGACTCGCTGTTATAGTCAGAACATTTTAATTTTACCTTTACTTCTGCTGCTAGAAGGTAAAGAAATATAATTAATAACATACAAGGACAGAAGTCACTATTCCAAAGTTTGTAATATACCCTGGTAAATGAACAACACATTGAAGCAGATACAAACCGTGAAGCTGATGTGGAAAACTATCTTTCATTTAAGAAACTGATGTTTTGCAGATGACATTTGTATTGAGAAAAGTCTGTGAACTGCTTAAAGGCACTCACAGCAGCTTGGAGCTGAATCTACTTTCTCTGCTTCTGCTTTCATACGAAGTATAGAAGGGAAGAAAACATTGGCCGCGGAGGGGGAAGAAACCTAATTATTCATTTATTTTTGACTGAGGTATTCTAGTCATTTCACATCTTGGTCTTGGTCAGTTTATTCTGAAGTTTGTTTTGTTTTTTCTCCCTAGCCATGTTCACTGTCCTATAAAAATGAGATTCCTTCAATGTCCCCCAGACCTAACTGGAAATGAAAGCTATACTGATGAAGCAGACGTGTTTTACTCTAATCCACTTGGCTGGCTTAATAAGGAGTTTTACAATGATACATTATTACCTACTCACTTGATTTTCTTCAGTGTGCTAGAACAGGTATGGTAACTGCAAGATGAAACAAACTAGTTTTGGTGTCAAGTTATGGGAGAAATTGAGAGAATTATAATTGAGATTTTGTACAAGTATTGTCTGTAGTTTTTTAAAACATTTAAATGAAAATTTAACCCCCTAGTCCATCATACAGTATAGATACCATCCCCAGCGATACATACTTCACATTTGCACATGCCCTCCATATGAATTCTGCATGCCATAAAGTTTTCTGAAAGAATTTTCCTCATGCCATGTTAAAATAAATGTCTGTTCCCAGAATCATACACTTTTAAGTAAGAAACAGTGACAAGCAAGAATGCCTTTAGTCAGCGTACCTCTTCCCCTCCATTCTTTTCTGAGGGCCATGTATTCAAACAACAGCATCTGATCAACATAGACTCCAGGCAAGATCAAACACAATAGCGCTCTCCCCCTCTGTAGCAGTCTTTCTTAAATAAGGGACAAAACTTCCAGGGGATTATTGAATGGATGGTTTCCAGAAGATTTTGAAACACTGTTCTGAAGCTCTAAAATAGTTTTTGAGTGTGGAAACTAATGTGTGTTCATTTACAGGAAATATCATCATTTCTAGCTTTAAAGGGCTATGAGAAAACAGCCACCGTCTTTCACACTCACGTACCTCAAGGACGAGTTGGAAGCCATATCTACGTCTACAGAAAAGGACTGAAATGAGTCATACCCAAAGATAAGTTTCTAGTCTAATGACCTAATGAGATCAGTTTTCCATAGCAATAATATGCTGAGATCTTTTACTGCAGAAAGGTGAGAGTAGTGAGTGTGAGACTGAGTAAGTCAAAATGGAAGGTTTGATTAGGCAACTGTTGACTGGTTTCAAACACAAAGAGCTCTTGCTGAAGGCAACTTCAGTGGCACTATGTCAGGGTGAGGACGTTGATCTCTTACAAAACTAGAGAACATCAGGAAGACCAAGGCTACCACAGGACTACTTTAAACAAGAAATCAGACAAGACTGGACCAATTCATAGAACTGTACAGCTATGCTATTTTTTATAAATAAACTCTTTTACCCACACTGTCTCTTTATTTTTCTTCCACAATATGCAGATATGCAAGATACTTCAAGTGCTTAAATCAGCAAGCTGATTAGAATGCAGCACAGCAAATTTTTCACAATTCAACAGGCTCTTGAACCACCCCCCCCAAAGACAAGAAGCAAGTGTAAGATTACAACACACTAACAAGTACATTACCATAATGGAGGCTTTTTTTTTTTTGAAGGATGAGATGAAGTTAGTATATCAAACACTGGAGTTAATTATTGATACATTATGCATGACTCAAGCTTGAACTATACTAATGGAATGCAATTAAGCATATTTTTCATATACAAGTCATTGCATGCCTAGTTTCTGTAACAATACCGCTGGCACCCAAACTCTCATCACTTCCATAGAACAGTTAAAGCAACAATACCAAATATGCATATTAGAAAGCTTGACTTGTGCCTTTTAACAATTTGTAAGAAACAAATTATTTAGAGAAAAACTTGCATCTTGCTTTCTTGAAGAACAATTAGTTTCCAGAGAGGAGGTCAATTATTAAATCTGATCTCATTTTTTTCCATAAATTACTTAGTATTTTGGATCAAAGGGTAATTGCCCCAATTCTATTTCAAGATTTGCCATGTGTCTTCCATTAGTGCGACCATGTTTATGCCATTTACCTTCTCTTTTATTACGATGGTGGTACTTCTGAGCTTGTTTTTCGTGCCTGGTATTTTCAGTTTGTGTAAAAGAAGGCCTTTTAGGTCGACTGCAAGGAGTAAACAAAAACTTATTACAACCCGTATGAAAGCACTTCTCTAAAAGCATTTTGAAATACAATTACATTATCAAGAACAGCTTTTAGCATGCTGAGGCTAGCTGAAAAAATTAGTATTAAGTAGTCCTTTCTCTTGCAAGAAAAACATGCAGGATTTTTTGTTGCTGTTTTTCTTTGTTTTTAACCATCACTAAGAGGGTATACTTAAAAGAAATTCTTTCTAAAAATAAAACTACTTTGCAGCTGGTTTCCTAAATTTCTTTGTAGAATAAAGCCAGGTGAATAGCTCTTTGAGTATCCCTACTGTGATGCTTGAGTGGAGATCTCAATCTGTTTTTTAGCTGTTCTATTATACTCTGCTCTATAACAGTAATGAAAACTTTATAAACCCCAATGCCTAAAAATAGGTACTTCAGAGGTTCTCCAGGGTAACAAACACATTGATATGGGGAGGAGTGGTGCTGACAAGAGACAACGGCTCACCTATTGCCTTTTGTGATGCACAGAGTGCCATTACGCCGTATGCTATTGTTCTATCACTGGAGTCTAGGCTTCTGCTAAACTGAGCTAAGGCTATTTTCATCCTCAGGATCATACAAAATTCTGTATGACACCATCAGTAAACGTATTTGAAGCTTTGCTTCTCTGCAAACTGAAGTGCTTAAAAATAAACTGCTTAATTAAAAATTAATAATACATTAGTAAAAAGTACTTGAACTATAAATAAAAACAACCGAAGCCATGTAGCAACCCAAACAACACATTTGCAAAGGCTACTTGGTAACGGAGAGAATCATCCTGACAGTTCAGCCTTCACTAGGAGAAGGTCCAACCTCACGTAGCATTTAGTAACCCCAAAATTTAAGTATTCGGACCTCCTGCTGCAATAAACGCATGAAATAGTAAATAACACAAATCCAAAAGATAACCAACTGAAGAAGTGCACCTCAGTCTGACTATTCAATGTGTGTCGTGCTGAATACAACAGAGGGAAAAGTTCCATTATGTCTTCAAAGACAACGACTAATTTATAATGCACAAGAAGTTCACGTACAGTGTCTTTTCCTAGCTGCTCAGAATAAACATTAGCACAGAAGACCACATAACCAATGTAGTAACAGCAATGAAATTAAAAGCCACAGAAAATATATACATCTAAGTATTCCAGAAAGAGCAAGTTCCACACTATATATTAAGGCTGCTTGCTTAATTTTCTTCACCAAAGCCTATGAAGTAGAAACAGTCCATCATCTCTAGCTCCTTTGGGCCAGACAGACTACCACAACTACTCTGCAGAAACCCTGAGAATACCATTAGATACAGGAAAGCAATGTAGGCAACAGTACTTGCCAAGGACTTTTGTAGGCAAGTCTGAACAAATTTTGGTCTGGGTCAGGATCTCAGCTGGAGTCTGCTATTTGAGCAGCCTTGATCTGGGGATAAAGACCAACTCAGTACTATACTAAGTGGTGAAACTCCTGAAAGCCAGCAGGGAAGATACGTGCCAGAACACGACTTTAAGACTGCCCAAATACATCCCAAAACCTTCTAATTCAGGGGAGGACAATAGGGAAGCCCTGGTCAGCTTCTCGTCAGATTGCCTGTCTGATGAAATGAAAAGCTATCATACATGTTCAGTCCAAAGTAACCCTACCCACAGCTAGCTTTCTAAAAGACTCAGTGGAAATTTTGGTTGTGCTAGGTACAGAGGATCTGTAGTACCTCACATATATTTTACTTATTTTATTTGAAGGGGCTAGGAGGGTAGGAGAGGAGAAGGGCAGGGGAATGTTAGTGTGGGAGGTACACTCGAGTATTTTCACCGAGTCCTTTATATACATCTGTGACTAGAAAACAATCTATTAGAACACCACCATTAGTTGTTTTCACAAAGACTACTTCATTTCATTAACAGTTCAGGAAACATTGAAACAAACCTGGGTCCATACTGGGGTGAATTATCATACTGAAAGTAGTATCTGTAGACGTATTTGTCCAAATCATCAAAAACGTTTTCGTTCTTACTTTGGTATTCCTTCATATCTTCCAGATAATCCTTGACATCATTAACAAAATCAGTGAACAGCATCTGGTCATGTATAAAGAGCCCATTATGAAAAAACTTATTGATGAAACTTTCTAGTTCTCTCCAGTGATGAAAGTTATGTACAACTTGTTGCAAATACTTTTTCATTAGCCGATTAAATTCATCTACCCTAATAGGATCTGACACTCTGTTAAAGAGACTAATGAATTCTTGATGAGCACATTCAAAAATACCAGAACAGCCTTTTAGGACAAACTGATGTCTCCTGTTACACAAAGGATCGTTGAGACACTTGTCTGAACCTGCATCTTTTTCAAATGTCGTAAACTGATGTTTTCTTCCATCTTTGAAATCTTTTGACATGTGAGGTCCCCTGTAATGCATGTTCTTCAGATTCTCGTAAGAGTTATGCTCTCGGTAAAAAGTTCGAGCTTTCTTGTTTGCCTCGTACTTTTTATCATTTGACTTCTTCTCCTTTTCATCAAAGATGTTTTTTGTGGTATCTTTAAAGTGTCTGAATGTAGACTTCACGGAATCAGAGAATTTTTTCAGGTTTTCTTTCACTGCTTCTTTGGCCTGCTTAATCTTTTCTTTATGGTGTCTAACAAACTCTTTGGTGGAATTTTTCATGGCATCAAAAGTTTCTTTAACTGAGCCAAAAAATGATTCTTTTGATTTCTTTTTAGACTTACTTTGCCCTTTAACACCTTTCTTTTGTCCCTTTTCATTCATTTCTTGTTTTTCAGTCTGATCTTTTGCTTCAACATACAGCTTCTCCCATAAGTCAGAGCGCTGTTGCTCAAAATTTAGCTTTTTTTCTAGTTCTGCTAGTCTTCCTCGCAGAGTTTCTATTTCTTGATTTTCTCTTAATGTTTCCTCATCAGCAACATTGTCAGGCGTTTGACGAGAACCTAGCTGTTCCAGTTCTTTTTTTAGAGCTTCTGTAACACGACGTTCTTTGTCCAATTCTCTCCTTAACATCTGTGCTTCAGCATAGAGTGTTTCCTTTTGTCTAAGAAAGTTATGATTTCTTTGCTTTTCCTCTTCCAAATGTTCCCTTAGTTTCTGGTTTTCCATGACAATAGATTCGGTACTAGTACCTTTATCTTCCAAGTTTCTAATTTGTTGTCTTAGTTTTCTTAATTCTTCCTGAAGTGAAGCCAAAGCTTTTTCTTCCTTCTCTAGGGATTCTCTTAAGTGTTGATTTTCTGCAGCAAGACTTTTTTTGTGCAGTTCAAAGGATTTCTTTTCCATCTCAGTAGAAGTCAAACATGTGGAGAGATCCCCCTTGAGCAACTAAGGCAAACAAGCAAAAGGTAATACGATTAGAATTGTTACAATTTTAGCTAGCAAAATAAAAGACCAAGGTAAACCCAGAAGAGTTTACTTGTCATTTTGGATGAAGTGACACGTAGCAGCAGGATACAAAAACAGCTCTGCGTGTGTATCTCTGGGATAAACAAACAAACACTTTCTTGACAACACAGATCATGTGAGAGGCTCCCACTTCCAACCACAGGTCATCACCCCTTGTGTTTTCCTGATTTAAAGAGCTGAAAGATAGTAAACTGGATGCTTGAAGCAATGCCTCTTAAAAAGAAATGAAAAAGTGTGCATGCTGTTTGTGTCTAGCAATCAGGGTTTACATACAAAAACATACGTGAGCAGAAGCAAGGATATTAAGCAACTGGGCAGGAGAAATTTATCTTGAATCAACTTCGTTGCTGAAAGAATGTTTTCATGTAACTATTCGCTCACACAAGAGGATACTCCCAGTCTCAGCATACAAACCCTAGAATTAAACAACCTGTATTGTGTTAACTGCTGCTATCAGCAACATTAAAAAAAAAAAAAACACCTTCACACAAAAAGCACTTCCTAGTCTTCTCTCT
The DNA here is from genome assembly GCA_011076525.1 of Nettapus auritus. Lineage (NCBI taxonomy): Eukaryota > Metazoa > Chordata > Aves > Anseriformes > Anatidae > Nettapus > Nettapus auritus. Next base: position 3,199,835 of record CM021774.1, read on the forward strand.
GAATTATCTGAAACTGAACAACAAATCTGGGTTGTTAAGTATTTGAGAAATGAATAACTATGAATAATTTAAAAAGAAAAGTTCTAAAACCGTAAGTTCAACCAAAATAGGTTTTTACCAGCACAGTTCTCTCTCTCCTGTCTTTATAAATGACAGCCTGGCATTATGTCACAGGGAAGAAGGTAACTCCCAGACAACTACTAGGACTGCATACATTTAAAAACTTTATGCTTAAACATATATAATTAACAAATTTAATCAAATTACAAAATATGTCAATAATTCATTGGAACTAAAAGTGACATTCTCAGGAAGAGTGCATTGAAAATAAATATGTAATGCATTTGTGTGATAATTTCACTTTCTGTAAACTACACATGCATAATGACAGATAAATAATCACACGACTTCCAGCTAACCTCACACCTACCCCCACTTGATCTCCTTGCTCTTGTTGGCACTGGTAAAGGTCATCTTTCATATCTTTTAATTCACGTGTCTTTGTTACCAGCTGCTGACGTTTCTGGATCTGTATTGTACCTACAAAATAAAAACTTTCTTTTGATATCCTCACTTACAGCAGTTACAAAGAAAATATGAACAGATAAATCTAAATATCATCTTCATATTCCCTGCGAATTCAGAAGCATTCTTACCTTGCAATTTCTGCCCAGTACTTACTAATAAGAATTAATAATTTTGTTACAGCTAAACAGTTAAAAATCTTTTCTCACAGCTAAAACCAGATTGTAATATACTGATTGTTTCTTCCAACAATAAACAATTTCTCAAACAGACCCATCAATTCTCCACTAGTCTCATTTGAGAACAAAGAAACCAACTTTAGGAACGCTGTATGCAAAAAAAAAAGTTATGCAGGAATGAGTATGTGTAAAGTTTTTGTTGTTTTTCAGTAACATGCAAGACAACATAGACAGAAGGGAGCGCATTAGTCCACAGATTACCTGTTTCAGAACTACAACATTTACTGTTAAGTAAAATTACATAAAGAAGATAACATCGGCACGGTATTTAAATTTCCATGCAGAAACACAATTCTTAAACATTTCTCACAAAGCAGCAAGTATCTCTAGGTTTTATCTTTGCCATTCTTATCCATACGAGCAAAGGCTGAAGAGTCAGCAAATACCGTCTTCTCAACTGGCAGAAGAAAGCTGGGGCTTTATTTATTTATGGAAAAAATACCTTTATTGCACTAGCCACCAATATTTTCCTCTTAGTTAAAACTTCTTTACTAGTGCTTCCCTACCTATACACGTGTTCTGTAAACATGATGTAGCTTTCAGGTCTTCATTTTTAGGTGTTTCTTGAATTGATGCTACAGCAAATGGCAACAGTAAGGTTTAGGTATTTCTTTCAAAACCAATGCAGAGTTGCCGAGTTTTTCCTCTCTATCTGTATTTAAGATTATTATTAAAGAGAAGAAATTCCATAAATACCATTACACTGAGGTATTTTTTTGTGCTCTCTTAATTTCTATTTCAGGTATTGTCAAGTATGAACTTAAAAAAAAAAAAAAGTGCTCTAATTAAACCAAGTTGAACCTCAACAGTTCAACTCAGCTAAGGGAAAGCAACCTCTTTACAGCAACGACTTTCACTTTACAGAGTCCTGATGGACATTCACAGAAAGCAAAGATCCTTGCATAAGTGAATTTAAATACACTGAGAGTAAATTTGTTTTTCATATTTACGGTTTTTAGATATGTTTGAATTAGTCCGTGGCTTTTAAGAATCTGAAAAATCATCATTTAGTGTAAGGAGTTCATGGTAAGAGGAACCTGAATTACAGATAGAGAACCAAACTCTATTTCTCTCCTTGTCAAGACAGATTTAGATAGAGTACCCAAAATGACAAATCAGCAACATGGAAATGGTGGCAAAAACACTAGAAAAAGCATGTAATGAGGTAACATTCCTCACTGATGGCTTTGCCTCCAGCTGGTACTCTAAGTCACAGCATCCTTCTGATTCTTTAAGTATTCTATCCAAATCTCAAGCATTATGGTCATGTTTCCTTTTATGGCTTCAGGTTAAAGAAAAGCAATTAAATATCTGAATGTCCACAAGGAAACTGTCTTCTGGCTAGAGTTCCCTAACTTCAGCTTTTCCAGTTATCTGTTGTTCCTGGAAAGCTTGCACTCTCTCAGATCTCCTTCCTAGAGCATCACAAAGCCAGATAACTCAGATTTTATACTGATAAGAACACAATTATTGAAGTGTAATCCTACTTGTCTTCTAAATCTTAAAAAGATGTGATGAATCTTAAAGAAGCCCTGGAGCTCTAGCTAAAAGGAAAACACTATCCTGGTGCTGTTAAAAAAAAAAAGTTATTCCTTAAAAAGTAACACCCTACAACCCTCTTAACACGTCAACTAGCCCTGCATTAAAAGACTGCTGTGGAATACTCCTTTAGAAGATAGATTTCTTTTTGCAAGTATGTTTTAAAGAACAAAAGCAAGTCACACCTAAAACAGAAAGCAGGGTTTGATTTCCTTTCTAGTGGCAGAAAGATGAGTCATCACATTATCCCAAACAACTTTCACTCAAAGAAGTAAAAACTAAAGCCACACGGAGCTGCATTCTCTGCTGAGAAGATGACATTAGTGATGACAATTTCTGTTTAGAGGATTCAACAGGTTAAATTGAATTCCTTAGTATATTTATCACCCTTTGTACTTTTCCAAAATACATTTCTCATTTCTCATCTGCAAATTCTTTAGAAGAACGGTATTCATTAGCTGCAATTTAAATTCAGTGAAATGATGAGCAGAAGTGAAACCTCAAGTTACCAGAGCAAAACATTATCAGAGATCCTTCTGGTCACTCTGTTCTTCTCTGCTTCTAGCATGCCAATGTTTATCAGTGGGTTTTTATACCTGCTATTACTTGCTGCAACTGCTAAATAAGAAGTACTTTACACGACTGCATTAGTCACGCATACAATCCTGCACACGCTAGTAGTTCCTAAGATCCGATTATCGTGTTTTCTATCGCTATGCATACGTAGGTATGAGTGTGTACACATACATACATGCACACAATTTAATCATTAAACCTGAATGCAAGCACAGCACCCACAGTATCACTCATGACTCTTACCTTCAGGTTTACCTAAGAAGGAAAAAAACCGCGTCAAGTGAAAATTAGCCTTTCAAAGTGTCAAAATTCAGACTCCTAACAATTAGTCAAAATCAAATCCAGTTACAGTCATATTCCCAGTCCCAAACTGAATCACAAGTCTTCTTACTAAGGCCCGTTTCATACGCAACCAAAACTACTCATGAAAAATGACTACTAAGAAATAAACGCCCTCTCTTTTTATCATATCACGCACATCTTACATGATCAGGATTGCACTCCATAGATTTAGATCTGTAATGAGTTCTGCTAATTTGTTAAACCTAGCAACAATTTGCAATGTTCAACTATGGGCACAGCACTGAACAGAGAACAATTGCAGCTACTGTGGACTCCTTAAGTCACTCTAGAATTGCAAGGACACATACAGCTTATTTTCCTCCACTGGAAAGAGAAAAATATTGATACTGTGAACTCCTGTAAAAAACTATGCTTTGCTTTGACATCTACCAGATGAGCACAAATGAAACAAAAGCCTCAAATGACTTTCTGAACACTAGTGAGAATGATAAGCACTACCATAAATCTACTTCAAAAGAAAAGATGCGATAAATGAAGTGTAGACACTGCAGTATGAGAAAATGAAGAAGGATCGACCTGAGCGAGTGAACAATATTTATTTTTATTTGCTTTAATTTGAATGTAATTACATTAAATACAGTTGCATGGCTGAAAGGCCTCTCTATTTTCCACACGTTAGCTGTTAATTCTTCTCAGTTGTAGGTTCCAGGTTTAGATTTTTAGCAAAGAATGAGAAAAATTGCATTCTAAATAAAATGGCATTTGTTATGTATGCACACTCTTGGTTCTATGTATTTTACTTTTTATAAACTCACCATAGAAGTGTCCAAAGCCCATGCTGATGGCAATCACCAAAGCTAGTATGATGCATCTATTCAGGCCGCTACTGAACTGGCGCTTGTGCTGCTCTTCTCTGGGAGGTTCGGACTCTGGGTCAGCAGGGGATCCGCTGTCAGCCTCGGAGCTAGAGATCAGCCGCTTCTTAGCCCGACGTCTTCGCACTGTGGGACTGGTCTGATTGCTAGTTTCATCGCTACTTGATTCATCATTGCTAGCCTGAGATGAAAAAACTGGAAAACAACATAGAACAGTCTTTAAAATGCATTAATTGGTGTTTTAAAAATTCATTTTTAACATTAATTAACATTACCGGGAAAAACTGGCTGACTGACACTTCCCCATACCTTGCAATTCACCCACTAGAAAGCATTTCTTTCAGACAATGCCACTTCTTTAAAACATCCACATGTACTGCCTCTGCAAATTCTTGCCAAGTAGAAAAGTTAAGAACTCAGATTTCCTTCACTTCGAGATATTCAGATTCAACTATTTCATAACAAAAGAGCAACAGTTTCTAAAAGAAAGCCTCCTAAAAAGATGTAGCCATTGTTTTATCGTAGTGTCTCAAATGTCATTCTGTGATCGACGTGCAGCTGCAGACAAAATTCCACTGAAGTTCCATTGGCGTAGCTGTTGTAAATATCCAAGTACAGCTTCAAACTGCAAACGTATTTACCGTTAGAATCTACCATATGCTACCTGTATATGTAATTTTTTAACCACCTTTCAAAAAAGAAAAAAAAAAAAAAAAAAAAAACATTTTCAACCAATCCTGCACCGGAAAAGAGCCCCTCAGGTGCCTCTGTGTTAGTCCCTGCCTAACACCCTGGGTCCACAACGCGGATTACCCGACCGATGTTTTAGAATTATGGATCAACCAAAGTTTGAGATAAGCACAAGTTTTAACTACACAAATCGTCTTTCCAGCTTTTTTTGTAGAATGGTGTTTATGATACCATTTGTACGTTTGTGTTCCTACGGCCCAAAAGCCTTATGTTCTAACTGAGACAACAACAACAGAGCCAGAACTGCTTGTTGCTATTAATGGTACAAATGCTTGCTATGTGTACTGTAAATAAATATAATCCAGTATACCAAAAAATGATTATTTAATCTCTCCGCTTTGAAAGCATAAGCTTCAAGCGTAAGGGAAATATAAAAGGGAAGCAGCAGCGGGATGAACAAGCAGCTTCCAAATATCTACACTCACGTACCTAGCTCACTCTCCTGAAAAAGACTCAGTGTGATCAGTGAAGCCTCCAGCACGTGCCAAAGCTCTCCTGCTTGGACAGTTCTGGGTTTGATGCCTGCAACTACACCAAGCTAAGACCCCTTCCAGAAACACAGTTGTTCATTTCCTCATCAGAGACCATCACATTTAGAAACATTAATACAGAGTTACTGTCCTTGAACATTTCACTACTGAAAACCAATTTTTTGAGCAAAGCCATGCACATATCACTGAACACACGCGAATGCCAAGCAATGCCAGCAGTAATCTGTAAAAACCATTACCAATTAAGATTTGTCATTGAAAAAATTATCCAACTTATCAGAAGTGATTACATCAACCTAGCAGATTACCAATTAGTATCTGAAATACATGTCCAATTTCTGACTCCATGGACAAGCACCATGTTAGATAATGGAAGAAGATTTCCTTCTTACTACACGTTAGTCAATTAGTCAAACCAGACATTATGATAAAGACAAACCACTTAGCTACCTGACATGCAGATTCTTAAATTAGTTTATATAACTTGTCTGAAAGTACATTGTTTTAGAATAACTCATTTAAGCAGCTGCATACTTCCCCAGTCCTGGACAATACAGACAAACATTCAGATCCCAGTCAGGAGAGAGGTGTTTGCTTGTTTGTTTTTAAATAAAAATGCAGAAGTCAGAAGTTATAAAGGATTATATAGACACACTTAGTAAGACAGGTGTTATTATTGCTTCTTTGTGTGTTAAGTATTCCCCCCCCCCAACAACCAAAGAAACTTATGCATATGGAATACAGAAGTGGTTAAGCAACACGATGCTCTTAACCAAATAGGATTTATGTATATATATAGTGGAGAGCAAAGAACAGGAAAAAAAGCCAATCAAAAAGCAAAGCAAAGAGCTACAAGAAATTTAGAGTCATAGATAAGCAGATACTGGCAAGCTGTCAGTGAGGTTGCCTTACAACTGCTGTAACAATTCAGTACAAAGCCACAATCTAACAGGATGAGAAAGAGTACAAAGGAAACAAAAAGTGTGACCACAGTAGCAATCCCAAATTCTAGCTTCTGCTACTATTTTAAAACACAAGATGTACACTTGAAAACAGATGATATGACAATGTCAGTTAACAATGTGATTTTCTTTGACATTTCTGTACAGACACGTCTCAAGCACAGACATGACTTATTTCAGTATCCAAGTGCTTTTGCTCAGTTAACTTACTTCATTCATGAAGCTGTTTGCATGGTTAGGACAGCATAAACTACAAAGGAATGGTTTCCAAGTGCAAGCGTAGAATAAAATCCTCATAGGATGTTTTAGTACCTACACAAGGAAAAACTAGAGCTCATCTTTTTCCAAACCAATAGAAAACTCAACAAGAAGTAGACGGCAAGTATTGCTATTTGTAGAAAACGGCATAAAAGCTTTGACTGCTAAACCTTTGGCATTTAAAATGAATGCAAAAGTGCTCCAGACATTCTTTATAATGCTTGGTCAATTAAACACAGAGCACTAGAGACCATGCTGGAATCAGCTTTAGAAGGAAGAAATTGTTTTTGTCAGTCACACAGATTTGGAATTCAACGAGTAACATTCTCTGGTCAAGCATACGTACTAATACGTACTACAAAGTTAACTGATTTCCATTCCAAGTCTGCATGTAAGTTTGTCATTTTTCAAAAAAATAAAATAAAACAGAATGACAGCTTAGCCAAACGTCAGTGAAGATTGGCTTTCAGCATCTGTTTGGAATATCACTACTACAAGATCAAGTCAGATTGGTAGTGATAATTTTTAGAACACTCCATGCAAGCTATAAGCAATCAGCTTTACACAAGCTGATCAAATTTAATCACACCACCTTGGAAAGGAAGACTGCGAGACACATGCTCTTTCACCTCATTGCCCCATTCCCTTACATAATCAGGAATCTTCCTCAGCTTCTCCAGCCAACTGACTTTTGTGTATAAAAAACAGAAAAAAAAAAAAAGAAACATTTTTAGAACTCAACCCTAAAAGAAAAAAGAAAATCAAACTAAACTTTTAATTAAAAGTTATATCAAGTCATCTAGAAGATTTAAAGAAGGTGATAATTTTGTTGCTCAGTGTCACTGGTCACAATTAGATGCTGTCAGTTTCTAAATTCAACGGATACTACACAAATACACAAACCTATGAAGATGCTTAATATTACGGAAGATAAAACAGCATTTTAAGATAAATCCTCCTCTTGAAAAGAAATTTTACTTTGAAAGGTTAAAAAAAAAAATCAGTAACACAAAGCTGTTAGAGAGAATAAAACAGAAAAGAATACAAATAAGCAGTCAAACAGAATTTAAAAGGATTAGAAAATAAGAATATTAACACAACAATAACGTTTTGCTGTTTTGTGTTGGTTTTTTATATATATTATTTTTTAACTGTCCAAATATTCCTATCCTTCCTCCTGGATATCACGCAGTACTGTTAAATACTAGGAGTATCCTAATATATAATTTACATAAGTAGAAAGACGAGCAAGAAGTGTTTTAGTTATGTTACTATTAGTCCTCATGGCCCCCCAAATCATTCTAACCTAGTAGCTAACTAGTGCCAACTCTCCAAATGCCCAAAAGAACAACCAAGAGAAAGCCTACATTATTCTAAGAGCAAACCAGCACTATGCTAGAAAATAACTTTCTATTTAAAACAGCAAACGCTTCACTTAACATAATACTTCCAAATAAAAAGAATGCAGACACATATTTGAAAAAAGTTTTACAGTTAGGGTAATGAGTTGTTCTAGATATTGCCAACACTTGGACATGCACTCAGCAAGACTTACTTTTTCCAGCTCCACACCAAAAAGATTTCCTAAGCAGATTTTTTTTTCTGTGTCATTTTTTCACACGGTTACTTAGTAATTTATTGCTCTTACCAGTTTCTGGTTGGGAAAATGCATATTGACTGCTAGAGGAGGAACCCATGTTAAAATCCTCTGAACTGCGAGCTTCTTCACCATCAGCTGGAGCTTCCTCCTGACTTTGAGTTTCTTCCCCTTTTGGAGCTTCCAGCGTAACAATGTCAGAATCATCACTAATAGCCCCAACACAGGAACCATCATCATGCACTTTCTCTTTCCTTCCCTAAGGAAGAAGATAACGTAAAAAGTTATTTAAATACATATAATACATATAATATAGATTAACTTGAAAAAGTAGCAAGACTTCCTAACGCTTTGATAAAGAAAAAATCAGTATGTTCATTTTAATACCTTTAAAGTATTGCCTTGCATTTTGAAATAAGGCTGACAGAAGCTTCTGAATAACATTTTATAAAAGTTACCTCTGGAACTGTCTGAGTTTCCTCAAAAGCAGAGAGAGTGTTATCTACCACCGGTATCTCTCCATCAGTGCTGTGTTGAGCTACATAAGAAAAAACAACAACAACCATGGAATTAAAATATATAGTTTTATAAATTCCCCTCATCCCCATATACTATGAGAGTATGTTGGGTCTGTATGTGTTCTCATACCAATATTAGTGTATTATTACATGTAGTAATTAAAGTAAGTGGATTTTCATTATATTAACATGCATAAGACTTGCCGTTTCAACTGAAGAAATACTAAGAGTGGCACAATGTCACTTTTTATGTATAAAAGCATTGCTGGTTCTTTCCAAATTACTGTTATTTGATCTATGGCATTATTACATGTAATATATTTACACATCTTAAGCGATAGTACTACTGTAAGTTATCTGATAAAATAAACTGGAGCATATTATGCCATAACATTTAAAATACTAACAAAATGAAAGACACTCTACTGCTTACACTGATTTTAAGAAAAATATCTTAGAAAGTTGATTACTAAATAACATAGTGGTAACATACATAATGCTGATAAAGTGAGTATTTTGACGGAGGCCTTCAAAGAACTCTACTAAAAATAACAATTTTGTGCCAATGCTACAACAAATACTTGCATTTGTTTACAAGACTCTTTCCCTTTTAATATTTTACCTTGCACATCGATTGGTTGCTCTTCTTCTTGCAAAGTAACATATTCCTCTGAAATGAATTCGTGGTTATCATTCGTGCTTCCATTTTCTGAAGTCACCGTCTCTATGTCAGAACCCTGGAGTTGTAGAGTTTTAAATAAACATTACTGACCAAAACCCCATTAACTGTAGACTAACAAGAAAGGGTTACCAGGAAAACAGAACATTAATAATAAAAACAAGAGAAGAAAAAACACCATTAAACTGATTTTAAGCAAAAGAAATCAGAAGAAACACTTAGTAATGACCATGGTTGAAAAAGTGCCATGGAATGCAATTCTAGGGGGAAAAAAAGTAATCTAGGCATCAATTAATAACTAAACCAAGTATTTAAAATGGGTAACTATTTCCTATTTTCCTATTAGCTTTATTAGACCTATTTATTATATAGAATGTATAAAAACAGAGGAAGTTGCTAATTAAGCTTTGAGTAGGGGAACTAGTTCTTGCACACACATCCCTGAGTTGTATGAAAATAAACACACACAAAGAAAGGGGCCTTCCTGAGTGCCAACACGAACTCTGATATGCACTACTACAGGGAAAAGCACGTACGCCCTACTCCATCTCCATTCTTACCAGCAAACCCCAATGGCCGTTTTACTGGTACGTCTCTGACACCAAGAAAACAAATGTTTCTACCGTCTCTAAATTGTATGGCTGTCTTTAATCCAGAAAGGAGCCTCAGTTATCAGTCAGCTGCCAGAGCAAAACAGCAACTGAAGATAAACACCACCACTCAGAGACTGCAGCAATATGGCTCGACAGCCCTGAGTATTCAATCTTCGTATCACAATTTTTGTTTGGAGGAATTGGTGGAACTCAAGCCAGATGATTAGAAAACCATAAGCACACAAAATCCTATTGAAAAATACTAAGTCACTGTGATCCATAAATAACTTGTACTGTTTTTGTAAACAGAGCTAGTTATTTTTGCAACAGCAGGTATGAAATTACAGTAGTAGTAATACTCCCAGGTCAGTTCTCCTAGATGCCTGATTTCAGGGCTTCAGCAAGCATGTTTTCGTTTATGTTGGTATGCTTTTGTTTTTAAGAAGAGGCTGTACTTCAGGAAGATTTGATACCTCAGGAAGAGTTGCATCATAATACAAAGCTAACTTGGTTTTAAAAAGGCCTCTCAAATTAAATTCTTGAGTGATTTGGCAAATGGTCTGGATTTTTTCTTTTGACAACAGAAGAAACACAACTTCAACCCCAAATGACTGCACATTCCATTTTCAGTAGCACTGTAACATAACCATCCCAAGTATGAAAACAGAGCACGTAATTAATTCATTGCTGAGTAACCCAGCTGTTGTAGCCAACTTCTAAACCCTTTTACTTTTATTAGAAATCCCCGAAGTCCAGAAGTCTACGCCCTTCCGGATCCTGATCTTGAGGACTGGAGTGAGTGGGTTTTTCATTTTCCTTTCTTTTAGCGACAGGATTCCTAACCTGTCATCCAACCCAAAACAAAGACAAGAAGTTGATCATTCTGATCTTTTGCCATTATTTCCTATTTTCCTCCAAGGAATGTAATATTTCAGGTACTGTTCCTTGAATCTGTTTCAGCACAGGCAACGCTGTGTAACATCTTTGTCACTGGCACAGCCGGTGGAACTGAGTGCACCCTCAGCACATCTGCTGATGACACCAAGCTGTGTGGTGCAGTCCACAGGCTGAGGGAAGGGACGCCATGCAGAGGGACCTGGGCAGGCCTGACTGGACAGGCTCCTGAGGTTCAACAGGGCCAAGTGCAAGGTCCCGCGCCGGGGCAGTCCCAAACACAACTACAGGCTGGATGGATAATGGATTGAGAGCAGCCCTGAGGAGAAGGACCTGGGGGGTGTTTGTTGACGAGAAGCTCGACGTTAACTGGCAACGTGTGCTTACAGCCCAGAAAGCCCATCGCATCCCGGGCTGCATCCAAAGCAGCGTGGCCAGCCGGGCGAGGGAGGTGACTGCCCCCTGCTCTGCCCTGAGACCCCACCTGGAGTGCTGTATTCGGCTCTGGGGCCCCAGCACAAGAAGGACACGGACCTATTAGACTGTAAGGACTAATAGAACAAGTCCAGAGGAGGGCCACAAAGACTATCAAAGGGCTGGAGCACCTCTCCTACAAAGACAGGCTGAGCGAGTTGGGGTTGTTCAGCCCAGAGAGAAAGCTCCAGAGAGACCTTATAGAGCAGCTTTCCAGTCCCTAACACAACTAACCACACAAAATTTCATACAGCTCCACACATGAATTGAATAGGCTTTAAAAGACAAGTATTTCGAACTAAGAACCACTTTCTGCCTTGCACACACACCGTTAGTTCTTGCCACCCGCTGCCCCACCATCTACCATCACAACTTCCTCACCCAGTAGCTCCATCGCTTTTGTGTATGGCCTCATGGAAGGCACCTCTGCAGTGAGCGTTAGCCTGACGGAACAAACCGTCCTCTCAGTTGCTGCCAATAGCTCAATCCTGCGCTGTCACACAAATTCCTCCTCCCCACGGAGCCAACATCCAGGTTATTTCTGCGTATTTTATGCCTTGCTACCTCCTGCCTGAACAACAGGGCCAACTGCACAGATGGAAGGAGAGCTGCCCTGCCCTCCCGTGACCTGCACCTCCCAACAAAGCTAATAAAGAGCTGGCATTCCCTTACTCATCGTAGCTTCCCTCACATCCCACTTGAGGCAAGAAAGTCTGGAAAAACCTCAGCATCTGGGGTATGGAATACGTAATCCAGGGGATACATAATCCAGGGGATTTCCAACCAGCCCTTTGGACACTGTTGATTTCTGGGGACCCCAGATCCCCTCAACTTTCCACCCCTTTCCTTCTCAACACCAACTGGCATACCACTCACAATGAAGTACTTCAAAGCCTGCAATTAAGACCCAAAAGGCCTACCTGCACCTTCCTCCAAACGAGCTAAGCATTCTGCAGAGTGAGGCAATACAAAAGATTAGTGACAGCACACCCAACACATCGTTATGCCGGTCCCCAAATTCCTGCCCTACCATTTCAGAGGCTCAACTCGAAGATGGAGAAGCTCCATCAGGAAGAAAAGTAATTGGTTATATGCAAACAGGAATACAAAGACTATAGGAGCAGGAATACAAAGCTATAGCATGCTCGCAAGGCTTGAAAACTCCTCCCACTGATACTCTAGTCACTGAGCACATGCTTGTGAGCATTTTTTCCACAAGAAGACAGATGGAATCCACGGACAGAGGGCTGTTCCTCAACAGCAGCTGCTGAAGCAGGGATGAGATAGCTTAGTGGCAAAAACACTTGGAGAAGTCACTGGATCGCTGCCTTCTGCATTACAGTTTACCTGCCCATGATTTGCGGGGAGGACGCACAGAGGGACAGTTAGCAGACACACCGACAACAACAGACAATTTACACAAAGTCACAAAAAGTAAAGATGGAACAGAGGAAAAGCTCTCTGAAGTTCTAGCTCAAAGTAAGATTTAGAGAGTTATACTTCTAAATAACTATTGAAATTTATAACAGCTAAAATAAAGCATACACATTTTGAAACAGCAGTTTTCTATTTTATTATCTATAAAACTTCCTTCTATGTCCTCGGTTGGTAAGCAAGGTCTACAAAAAACCAGCAACTACAAAACGGGAACAATTTTTTACTCCTCAGCCAGCCTTATATTGACAGAACTCGATTAATTTGAGATCGGGTACCTCGTGATTGATGACAGTCCAGCCGCAGGACGAATCACTGTCACTGGAATTTTCAGACATCTTTAACGCACACTGCAAAGAAACGCAGATTCTTTTAACATGCAAGACGTGGAATTTCAGTGCTCTCTCGAAAAAAAAAAAGAAAAGAAGAACCAAAATCATGTCATCACACAACATTACACATTAAGTCACACATTGTTACTTTGAAATTGAGGAAAAAGAAGAAAATACGATTTAGACCAAAAATATATTATTTTGCACATACCCCCTATTATCATTTATGCTTGAAGCAAATACAGCTTTTCCTGCTGAATTTTAGCCAGCCAAAAAGCTCTTACACTACCTAACACGCATGGAACAGTAGCCAGTAAATCAATAATTAAGTTTAAAATTTGCTTGAAGCATCATCGCTTAAAGACACGTTTCAGTAGGTGAAGTCATTTTTGCATTGTTACAGGCGCAGGAACTATAATTTACTCAAGAAAAACAGCTTCTTTTGGACGAGGTACTAATTTGGGATCTTTTGAAACTAGTTCTCTTCAACTTCTGGGCAAAATAATGTTTCTGTTAACTCTTTTCAAGTACTCCTGAACATTTTCCTTTCTACGACACCACTGAATGACTTCGCTAATTATCTTCAGGACGACTTTCTGGCAGCAGCTACCTGCCTGTTTAGTCTCCTGGATGAGGAATACGGAGTACCCATTATTGTTACACGCTTACGTCACTTTTCAAAGTTCTTTAAAAGATTTCAAGAAGAAATTTAATGCATTTCTTGTTCTTTACAATAATTTTTAAAAGTTAAGCTGTTATATAAATTTGATTATAGCTATATCATTAGGGGGAAAAAAAAAACTTCTCAAAAACAGTACAGGAAGCTTATCACTTGTGTTACATAACGCATCCGGAGTAATAACCCAGCAAGGCAGATGGTGGTTCAATAAGGCTTCTATATTCCTGAGAATGCTGACAACTTGATACATCTGCTTTATTTCTCACACCTCAAAACTTCTGGTAAGATCACAGAGCAAACGTATCAGTTAACAACCAAAGGATGTATCAAACTTTCAGAGAGACAATTTCCATTCTGAAGCCCTAATTTGAATACAGTTGCCATTGTCCCTTAGATGTTTTCCGCTCCCTCATTCGCACTTTTCCTAGAATATCAGCTAGGGAACGTCAGGCTTTACTTCAGTATTTATTAAAAGCATACCAATTCCTTTCACAGACAAAAAAAATACCTATCTGTTGACACGACTGCATTTATAAATCTGAAAAGGGCACGTTTGGAAGAGCAGAGTCAGGGCTGGGCATGGCCATGTCTGTCTTCCTCTCGCCAGCTCAGCGCTTCGCCCCGGGCCCTGGCTAAGTCCACCCGAACGCCAGCACGAGCTCCCTCTCCACCCAGATCAGACTGGCAGGTAATGGAGCACTGCAGAAAACCGGTTCCTGTGAACACACAACCACGGCCTCGGGTTCCCGTGTAGCCCTTTGGCACCTGTCTTCCCCTCCCAAACCATATCTTCAGGACATAGCCACGTGCTGTCTGTGTAATACACAAATATCTGAAACAAACACAGGGCCAAGCAGCCGAACAATCGTCGTTTTGTACTGCCTGCTGCCCCCTGTAAATGGCCTTGAGTTACTTAGCTTGTGTTCAACCAAAATAATGTTGCAGGATTAACTGCATACAGGCAATCCATCTCCAAGAAGTTTTAAAAGAAAACGAACAGATTAAAAAATAACCAGAAACTCATGGAGCTGATCGGTGTGGCTGCAGTATTTATCAGAACGATGACAGCCAACATGATGCAAGACTGAAAGGCATCTCTAGGGCTGCTGTATTCCTACAAGCACAAAAGGAAAGCATTTTATTACATGTAATTATTTACTTCCAAAAGACCAAAACAGGCTAAAAAGCTTTAACAGAAGAATAATGAGGGACACCGCTTCTAAAACTTAATCGACATCTGAACAGCTTTGTTCTGTAGGAGATGAATAAGACCTACACAGTGACAACTAAATCTGAGCTCAGACGCTGTACTTGTTTATTGAAGGGCCTGACCGCTGACCGGACCCAACGGCTGGCCGTCCTACTCCCCACATCCCCAAACACACAAACAAACCGGGAGCTTTACGCAGAAAACAAGCAGGCAAAGCCCGCACAGCTGCTAACCACCAGACCGAGAAGATGCTAACGGGCTCCAGCCCCGGCGCAGCAGGGCCAGCCGGAGGATACAGGAGCGCTGCACACCTGCGTGTCAGAGCCACAAGGCGAGAACCGAAAAAGAACAGAACGAACGCCAGCCGCGCCCCACGGCCTGTTTACCCCCGCAGGCACCTGCGGCTCCAGCCCAGCACACGGCCGAGCCCCCGGCTTTCCAGCGCGGAGGGCCGCGCCGAGCCACGGGCCGGGGGCAGGCAGCGTCCCTCGGAGCCCGCCGCGGCCCCGCCGCCTACCTGAGCGCGGCCCGCCCGGGCCGGCCGCCCCGCCAGTGACGCCGCCACAAAACAACACCGAGCCGCCCGGGCCGGCGCCTGCGCGCGGCGGCGGCGCCCCGGGGCACGCCGGAGATTGTAGTCCGCGCCCCGCCGAGGCCCGGCTGCCCGACAGCCCCGTGAACTACAACACCCGAAATGCACCGCGGCCGGCCGCCGGCCCCACCCCCAGCCGGCGCCCCCCGGGCTGCCGCTGCTATGGCAACGCGGAGTCGCCGCTGAGCTCGGGACCGAGGCCGCGGAGCCCCCGGAGCGCGGTACGGGGAGGGCCAGGGCCGGGAGCGGGGCTGCGGCGGGGGGCGGCCGGGCACAGGGCCGGGCCCCGAGACGCGTGGGGAGCGGGTTGGCAATGTACGGAGGGAAACAAACGTGCGTGGGAAGGCGGCGTGGGGAGGGGGTTAGGACTCTGCTTCAGCCCCCCGCTTTCCCATAGGGTACCGCAGGGAAACCCCAAAGCAAAACAAACCATCCCCTAAGCTTACACCTATCTGCGTGACAACTCATTAGTAAGGATAATCCAAATATCTTCGGTGCTCACCGCCACTGCAGAAAGTGATGCAAACCCGCCCGGTGTTACCACACGCTGTGCGGGAGCACGTTTATCGCTGCCCACGGGTTACTAAATAAGGGCAAAAGCTGGCAGCGCCCAGGTCCTGGCCCGGGGCTGTGCGTGTATTTCAGCGCATGCCTTGAGCAACATTCGCTCTGCCCACAGACATGTAACGAAGCTGAAACGCTTTGCCCTGTTACTTGAAAGGCTGAGTTAAATCTATTTCTTCAGCAGGGAAAGATGACAGCTTCTGCTGAGAAACTGCCCTTGAGTCCCAGCACCGAGCAAAAGCAATCTTCTCATCTGCCTGTCTGCGCAAATCCCGGCAACCCTGTGTTTTCCTGTATGCTGGACCCCAGAACGCCGACGACCAGCAGTTCTTTGAGAAAGCTTCAGGTTTTGCTGTTTAAAACAACTTCGAGTGAATATGGTGCTATACCGCCTACTTCACAGCTGTTACCCTGTACTTACCATCCACTAGATCAAACGTTCACAAAACACTTACTCACTTGTGGGTCATCTCAAGATGGTTATTTGAATACTGCCATTGACAGAAGTAGGGTCTATGACTACCCCAATTTGCAGCACACTCTGTGAAAATGGCTCTCGATTTTCTCAGACTTAGCCTAGACACTGAGCTTTAAGAAAAAAATCTGACTTTGTTAGTGACAGTTATTCCCAGAATGACTGAAATGTTTGATTTATCTTGGTTTTGCTGGGTTGAACAAGATGCATCAAAAAGGATGTAGCACATTTGATGATACACTTCTCTGAATCAGACCTAAACCTGTAAAAATAAAGCTTTTGAAACTGGTATCGTAAATGAGTAACTCAAGTGTGTAGAAAGAGTTAAGTGCAAGAGTAATTTCACCTGAAGGTTTATGTTTAATTAAAGTATTACCTGCTTTTAAAACTTCAGGTCAGTCTCCACATTCCTACATCTCAGGACACTAACATAACAAATATGACTTAGATATGGTGTATGTATCACCAGCTCAGGTGTTGAAATTATCAAGTTTAACATCCATTTGCTCCCAATGTAATTAAATGAGACAAGGTGGCATTATTCGTACCACCAAAGACACCTGCTTCCCTAACTTTCCTCTAGAGAGGGCACTGTGTCTATTTCACAGCAGTAGAACAAGGTGCCAGTCTGCATCAGAAAAAGCCTTTAGTAACTTCAACGAAGCTCCGCAATACAAGTATCTTATAAAGTTTGTATACAAATTGTTCTAACAGACTCCAAAACCAAAACAGAGAACTGGGGACTCAGAATCAGCACCTGCGTTGTGTCTTTTCTTCTTCACTTTGCCAGTGACTCTCTTCCTTAGACTCCCTGCTTCCTCCCAGTAATTATATGAAAGAGTAGCCGTATTTTGGCAAGTAGAGCATTACAATCAACTGAGACACTGAAGTTCCTGCACTGCTCTCCTTTCAGCTGCCATAAATGAAGTATCCACCTCCTTCCATTGCCATGCAGTAGGTGTCTGCAGAAGGACTGCACAGCAACTACCCCAAACATTTCCAACTGAGCTCAACATTTCTCTCAAGGCTCTTGGCCAAGAAACTGGAAGCAACACTTGCCATCGAGTACAAAATGTATGTTTTATTATTCAGCCTAACCAATACATCACAGAAAGCAAAAAAATGACAACTCCGTATCAAAAGGATATACAGTATATCTAACTGTATTTGTTATAGTACCATACCTGCAAAAATATTAATTCATATATCTGATCTTCTATAAATTCTATAAATTCTGTCAGTGCTCCAAGTGAAACAAAAAAAAAATGTCTAGTTAACAAGATATCAAAGAGAACGTGAACTAAGACTCCTCCTGATGCCCTCAAAAGGCACTTCTCTCAAAAAGTTCCTTTTTCATTTTGATTTTTTAATGAATTTTGCATTGTTCCTTGAATTATGTGTCGAATCTTGTCTGCATCTTTTTCTATAGTTTTATTTTTAGGATCAATCTTGAGAGCTGCTTCATAATCCTGGAGACCTAATATGGACACATAAGAATGTCAGTCATTAATGCAAGAGGGTTTTCCTCTTTAGCAACTAACTGGAAGTAACTGTTCCCAGTCACCTGCGTAAAGTATTGCTCTTGAATTTCACTGTTGAGCGAGACAGATCAGAATGACAATAGGATTTCCTTTTGTCAGTAAATCAAATTTATATCTTGCTTATATTCTTTTTAAAAACATTTTAGTGGAAACATCACTAGTATGTATTTTCAGATACCAAAATACGAAAACAGAGCCGCTCATTCACACATATGTGTGTATACCCCCATCAACTAACTGCTTTCTTTCGTGTAAAGACTTTTCATAGTTTAGGGCTCCTACCCACAGTTGTTGAAAACGTGCCACTCAGTTAATAAACAGACAAATGAGCACTTCAGTCCAACCTGCATCAGAATCAGTCTAAATTAAAACATAAGCAATACTGGATAGAGGAATTACAGAGGAAGAGAGTGTTCAAAAGTGTTCTGCACAAGACAGAAAAACTGAATGACAGAACGAATGTGCATGAAAACAATAAAAAAATGTATGAACTGTGAATAAGATAGCTCAAAAAAAAAAACCACATAAGTAGAGGAATTAATTAAATTACATAAATCCTCACTTATCTTTTTTAAATAAGGTTTCTAAGTGCATATAAAATTGAAAGGAAACAACTAAAATTCCTGGGCAGAAAAAGATAAGAACTGGGAAAAACTCTACATTGACATTTTGAATATTCTTTAGTTTTGATTATAATCTTTCATTTGTAACTTTGCCTTACAAAGCCAACCTGAGAGGGACACGTAATTCAGATACTGTCACAAAGATCACACATACCTGATGAAACAACTTGGTGCTGGTCAAAACAGGTATGTTACTACGCGGTTCACAAGCAAATATTTTAGAAATATTTCAGGTTATTTTAAGTCGGTATATTCCAAAACCAATAAAACATTGCTCCACAAGCAAAAGAACTTGTGCAATCTAGTTTCACATGAGTTTGCATCCCACATCTGAATGCCTTTCATTCGCTGTACAACAATACCTTCCGTGGCCACCAAGTTACCACAGTCAAGAGTCAGCCATTATGCACAAAAAGAATGACTACCAGCGGACCAAAGGGAGGATACATAACTCACTAAAGCCTTTTCCTCAATGGAGAAACTAATTTGCACTGCTTATATTAGGAGTAAAATCAATTTTCCTAAAACGTGTAAAAAAAAAAAAAAAAAAAAAAAATAAGAGTGGAATTGCAATTAGCCAGTAAATTTTAAAAAATAAAATTAAGGTATAAATTATAAATGTTCATAACAAAAAGAGAGATTGCATAGGCTTTCTTTAATGTCTTTCCTAAAAAAATACAAATAAAGACGTGCAGTCTCACTGAGCTGAACAAAATTACTTGCTTGTCAGTATTAATCCATGTGTGTGTTCATAAAATCAAAGCCTTACCTTCAGCATATAATTCCAGCTGACAAAAGGCTGTACCACGTCTCACATATGCTTTTACTCGAGCATTCTCATTATCAGGAACAGGTGGTGTCAGCAATTCTAGTGCCTTTCCAAATGAAAATAGCAAAAATATTTAGAGGTCGATTTTCCATAATTCTGGCTTGTTTGTTTCCATTTACACAGTCTTTTCAACTTACTAAGTAACTACTCAGATGTAATTATATAGCTTGTGAATCTCATCGCTAGGATTCCTATCTGCTGTCTCACAGTTTGGTAAATACAGTGTCATTGCCATGGCTACAAACTCAAACATTCTATGCTAAGTGTTTATTCAAATAATGTACTTTATTTTCATAAACTATATCACCTATTATGCTACAAACAAACAAACAAACAAAAAAAATCACATGCTGCTGAACGAGTTACTCTGAAAAAAAAGGGGGCGGGGGGGGGGGCTTCAAGCCTCAAGACTTAATAGTTCAGAAGTTAGTATTTCCGGAACAACTTCCTCCAAATTTTGTCAGCTATCATTTGAAGTCATTCCCCTCTCATTGCACAAAAGAAAAAAAAAAAAGAGACACGCTAATAGAGATGATCCAGCCCTTCTTTAAAAATGTCTCTATTGTTCTTAAGGTGTCTCCGTCATCACTGCCATCACCCTTTCTTTCTTCCCACCAAATGAAGAACAACAAATACCCATTTTATTATGTTATGCGTATATTCTGCACCTTTCCTGCTCAAAATTGTCTTTTTTTCCAAGCGCAGGTATTCCTTTAACATTTTTACCAGTAAAGAAATGTGTGCTGAGTCAATCAGCATCATATCAATTCTGAATTTAAAAGCTTTGAATCGCACTAATAATTATTTACAGACCTGCTTGAAACAGAATCATCACAGTAATAAATCACAATCACGTGTAAGAAAACAGCCTGAGAACTTATGTATTTATACCTTAGAGGAATCTTCAATGGCTTTATGTAAATTCCTCAGTTTAAGATGGCAAGCAGCACGATTCAGATACAGCAGCGGAAGCTTATTGTTCAGCCGGACTGCAAGGTTATATGCATTTACAGCTGCAAGATAGTTTCCTGTTGCAAACATTTTGCTAAGTATAAAACAACAAATGAAACATAATTTAACTAAGGTGATGCATCATGAAATAAATACCTACTTATTGTTAACAACAATTTTTTTAAAAATTGAAGTTGTAGCAGCTTGGTCAGTCATAACCTGTTCTGAGAACAACATAGGTGTTCAGTCAAACTTAATGCTCAGAATATAGCATATCAACATGCAACTTTGCAAAAACAGACACTGCCTAAAAGCAATGGAGATCAATAAAAGGTGAATGAACGCTTCTATGCATTCACGTGACTGATTTTTAAAGTGATGCATGTGATTGTGATTGCCTACTTCATTTTAAATAAGCCTTCAAACGGAATCTAACTTACTTTCCTTTGTCCTTTAACCAGTCTGGATTCTTCTCCTCTTCTTTTAAGTCTTCCAGCTCAGACAAATCAGCACTTACTATTCTTCGAGCTTCTGCTTGTTTGTGTAGCCACTTTTAATATACAATGAACAAGTATTTTTGAAGTAAAATTTAAGTTTTGCTTTTGTCTATTCACTCAGCCCTATCAAAAGATTCTATTTGTCATTTATTTTGGATAGAGAGAAATATTTAATAATGTAAGATGGGAAGATTTTCCTACTTTCCCCAAATATTGCTATGTGAAAAGTAAGGTTACTACATTACTAATATACATTCAATAAAGCTCTTTTAGAGACTCTGTAAGCTTCTGCGAGCTTCTTTGTAAGAAGACAGAACTTAACAAACATTAAGTATAAAGAAATTTCAAATCTTGTACTTCATGGAATTCAATTAATATTGCATTAAAAAAAAAAAAAAAGAAATGAAACTTTATTTACCACAATCATGTTTGATGAAAATACATATTTTTAATATATATTTTGTTTAAATTAAGATTTTAATAAGACAGTATTCTTTGGCTGCAGAGAACATTGGACAGGTAATATTATTGTTAACTTCCTGAATAAACGGTAATAATTCACCGTCTTGGAAGATAACAGAAGCACCATACTAAAAAGAGAACAATCTCTACCTCCTCCTCTTCTGCTACACGAGATTCTCGTAGGGCTGTAGGGAAAACTCGCGACGTGAAGTTGACTTTAATTGTACCAGACGATCGAGGAGCTGGTAGTTGCTCTTCCTTTAAATTTTCTGAAAACATACTATAGGAACCACGACCTACAAAGAGAATTGGAGTATTGGAAATGAAAAATGAAGCAAGTGATTTTTTCCTGTTTTTCTACCAAATTCCTAATTTATTAATTCTGCATGTCAGCAATAAATCTCTAATAATAGCATGATAAAAGTTTGGACTTGTTCTTTTGAAGAAAAGTTTCAAACAATGTTTGTTCTTGCTGTATATCACACAATCTATTACTGACTACATCGTAACATGAACTCCACTCTCAGAAACTTCACAACACCCTATTAGAAAGAGTTCCTGTTCTACTTTCCTAAAGTCTACTGCAAAGCTTGCCCTTTTATTTCCAAGGACTTAAATCAGAGCTAAGAACTCTCATGGTATTGCTCAACAAATCACAAGAAAATAAAGACACAAAAATAACTACAAAATAAAAGACTCAGTATGGTGGACACAAAGACAAATGATGAACTAGAAACATCCAGGAATAACGTTACATCCACACACTGAAGAATGATAAAACACATCCCAATAATACAACCTTTTGTAGGTTTGAGGCTGGTCTTCAAAGTTTCTTCACTAGGAATGCTAGTTTTGTTAGGTTTTTCCTTTTTCTTCTCCTTTAGTTGCTCTACTTCTTCATGTAGTTGCCCTTCTTTTTGGACCTTCTTTTGATTCTCAACATCTTCCTGCTGATTTTTCCATAGCTCCAACTCCTTAGTGACTTTCTGCCGCTCCTGTTCTTTCAGCTCTTCAATTCTTTTTCTTTCTGCTTCTTCTAGCTGTTTGAAAGATAAAACTGAGATATGTAGCATCCAATAGTAAGAGAACTGAGCAAAAGATACCATTATTTTCCCAGTTTCATTTCCTAAGCGCATCATCACCACTGGTATGACCCCACAAGCAGAGTTATGAAAGACACTTAAAGAATAATTAGGAAAGATTTCTAATTAGCTTTTAAAAGAAGTCATAAGTTTTAACTATTTTACTACCACTACTTAGGTGCATGGTCCCAAAACAGTCAAAAATAAAGTTTTATTTATATTTTGAAGAATACAATCCACAAATAAGCTTTCGGTAGGTTTTCCTGTTGTCTCCAGAGTTAATTTTGGTTCACCACACAGAAGTATGCTGTTCACATACCTTTTTTATTCTGAAAAAACAAAAGCTTTTTTTGAAAATCTACTTGGACTGCTTTATTATACTTGATGATAAAGCTCTTCCTGCCTCTGATTCAATAACGATAATGATTACTTTATTAAGAGAGGTAGGAAGTGCCTTCTGATGAGGCCCTAATTACCAGCGATTCTAGAAGATGACACTTCACTGTTCATTAACCAAACTTTTGCTTCAGTATCCTAGCTATATTTCAACTCTGGAATATGCAGAAATGTGAACATACACCTTCATTTTAATGCATTATTTATTCTCATTCCACTTCTCTTGGGAATTATTACATACAAGGAATAGATACAGCCTTTCAGCTGAGAAAGTTATTAACTGCACATTATTTGTGTCAAAATTACATATGCAATCTTAGAAGTTCATTGCATACCTTTAAAAGTTCATTTAAACACAAATGAAGATACCAGACTTTTTATATACATTTAAGGAAAAGTGTCTTAAGATACACACAAAATGCAGAACAACAGAAATACCACATACAAAAAATAACAGCAGTGAACATCTGATATAGAACAATGAATAAATAAGTTTTTATATATCCATGTTTGTATCAGCAACAAATGACCAAACACTTGTGCTGTTGCAGAGGCCACAAAAGATTACCATTTTGCCACATTATTATTGCCTCCTTTCAACTGACAAAAATCTGAATTCCTCACCAATATTTTTCATGAGAAATATGAATGGAAAATGACAACTTCTTAGTATTTTTTCTCTATCATTTTCATATGTGGTAATAGATATGTTTTAAGTGAGAATAAAAAATAAGATTCTCTACCACTGTAATAAAAATTAGTACTTCTTACATTTTTAAGGCACATTTAACAAAGCAGCTGCCAGATTCATTGGCAATTAATTATGTTTACATGTATGACAGAGGTTTATCCAAATTTACCTTCATTGTGGCCTCCAAAGCATATTTTTTATGTTCTTGTTTTGTAACTTTTTTTGCTTCCGTCTCTTCTTTTGCCTTTTCATGGGCTTTTAGAACAGCATTCTCTCTTAGATATTGCAGTTTCTCCTTACTAGCTTAAAAAAAAATATTTTAGAAATTTAGGCCTAAAGTTTTACTCTTACATACCATGTTTGTAAAAACAGAAATCCTCTTTTCGCTTTATCTAAGAAAATGTAACTTCTCAAAATCCACAAAGCAGTCTTTATCAAGTCCATTTCTTAAAAAGAAAATCTAAGATTTCCTTAACCCTCAATGTAAGTTTTATTAGAAGCTTTGTTTTGTGCTCACTATAGTCAATGTTTTGATGTTCCTTCTTAAAAAAGGAAAGTAGAAGAGAACAGATGATGAACAACACAATTTAATTTAGCTTGAACTGTAAAGTGTTTTGTTTTTTTTTCCTCCAAAACTGCCTTTTCTAGTAGTTTCTCTCTTTTCAGTACTTCAGCAGACCACTTTAGCACTTCAACTCCAACAGCTGATTTTGAAGGTCCGTGTGGAACTTGTAAAACCACCAAGACCACCTGCAATTTCCTATGAAGGACATTCAGAATAAATTAATTATAATATCCCCAACTGACACCGTACTGTTCAATGACAGATTAGAGTTCATATGCTTTCTGAAAGTTACTGATACACACGAAAAGCCATGAAGGTAAAGGTAATATTTTTCTAGACCAAATAATGCAGTTGGAAGAGCAGTAACGCTAGTATTTTGACACAGTTTGGGTTGTTTAAACCCAACATATTTTTCCACAAGAAGCTTACCATTCTCTACTGTCAGGGAGTCCCACATGCCCACTTCCTTTTTATACAAAGTGAAGAAAATGATTCCATTTCCAATCTTCGCTGTGCTCTTTGTGTCATCAATAGGAGCGTATAAGATGGCTTCAAATAAAAAGGGAGGCACGCTTACCTATAAAAACAGAATGAAAGAACGCGTACTAATACTTAAATTGGTAACGAATTACCAGATAGTCAACGTACTGAGTGCAGGCATACAGCAAACCCCAGGGAACACATGCTACTGACAACGCTGATCTGCTTAAGTGTGCCACACCGAGATTTTAGCTCCTATTAGAGCGAATAAAAGAGGCGGAAAGAGTTTGTTTTTCAGCACCGAAACAGAAGCAGGAGACCTCCGGGCTTTCCGACAGCGCTATAAAACGACAGCCGCCCGCCGCCGCCCCACCTTGAGGTAGCGGTCGGTGCAGAAGATGTTGGCGGCCGTGACCCGCCCGCCGGGCACAGGCAGCGTGAGGAAGACGGCGGAGCCGCTCTGCCGCCAGCCGCGCTCCCGCAGCCACACGGGCATGGCGCCGCCCGGCGGCCGTTGCTAGGGGACGCGGAGCGCTGCCGGGGCTCGCCGAGCGCTTCCGGTTCCCCCTCGCCGCCATTGGGTGGTGCTGCCAGGCCCGCCGCCGCCTTAGCCAATGGCACGCCGGGGAGAGCGGGCGCGGCGCATGCTGGGAGTTGTGGTCCCCGGCGCCAAGAACGCTCGCGGCGCCCCCCTGGTTCTCCCCCCCCCCCCGTGAGGGGCCACGAAACACCAAGTGTAAAGTCAGACGCACGAGTTAAGGGTTCTGACGTGTGACACTGAAGATTCAATTTTCATGTTTTATTAGCTGTATTCCAAAGGAGCGATCAAAGGGTAGCAGTTAATATTGTGAGATAACTGTAGTTCTTCATCATTACAACGTACAAATAGGCATCACAAAGGTTTAAAAACTTCCTCAGAGGAAGAAAGCCACAGTAGTCAATATGATCTCTAGGGCACTCTCCAGACCGCTATCATCTGGGTCTGGTTTCAGAGCTGGTATCAGCAACAGGAATCGGAATTATATCCCACATTGCAAGAGCATTCAAAAGTACACAAGGAAAAATATTTAATCTAAAGTCAAAATAATTTAGGAATTTTTGGCACATGTAACCTTAAAAAAGAAAAAAAAAAAACACTTTGCTCGCTGTGTTAAAATCATGGTATTGAAAGAGCAGCATTGGACAGAACGATTATAATGTAACAGCAATTCAAAATCCCCTACCGCTCCAGAATGTAGCTGTGGTGATCCCGAATGCATTCTTCAGCTTTGTAGAGTCCGCTCGCGGATACGTCTTACATCTGTGAGGTGCTGGTCTTCTGCTTTGGTCATCCAGGTGTCATTTTTAGTTTAATCACAGAGAATATACTGAAATGAAGCAGCTTATTCATTCCTGCCAGCAATAAGACATTACGCATACACAATTTACAACATAGGCCATAGGTACATTTACCAGTATTTGATCTTCTTAAGTTACACAAAACAGCTTCAGTACATTTTAAAATAAATAAATAAATCTCCAATCCCCCTTACCAGTGTTGTATTGATATGTATCTACAAAACCACCACCTGTGTCATAGATATTCCACATTGCTAGCTTGTTTGGATGAATGACCGAGCTCTTGCTGTGACACTTGCAAAATAAACTAGAAGAGAGGTCCATTCAGGATCTTTCTTCTGCTGTTACTAATTTATCAGTCAAAAGTGCAAGAAGCTTAGTAGTGAGAGAAAGGAAGATTAAATGGTCCCTGAAAACTTTAACTTCCCATTTCCTGTGCTCTGAAGAATGGATATTTGTATTCCCACCAATTCTTAGTAATATTACTCTGGACCTTCTAGATCCTAATACATTAATATCTTCCAAGAGAGTTTATTTCATTCCTAATGGCTTTTCAGGCTTAAAAAAATATATCTTTGTAATACTCTGCATTTTCTTATCTAATTTATTAAACAATTCCCCCCCCCCCCCCCCCCCAAACCCCCCAAATTCCTTCCCAGTTCTCTCATCCCTATTTTTAAAAAGAGAACTGTTTTCAGTGTGTGGCTTGGGACAATCCACACCACTGCTTCTAAAGATTTTTGCTAAGGTACTGATTTCCTGTGTTAGTTCTGACATTTCAGCAATAAATAAATAAATAAAATAAGAATTTTATTAATTGGAATAATTATTTGCGTAATCTCTTCCCAAAAGGAAAAAACAAAAACAAAAAACAAACAAAAAAAAAACAACCCTATTCAGGCAAATGATGCCTGAGCCTTCCTTAAAGAAATAACAGGGTTCATGGTGCAAGACCTTTTCTAATCTGCTTGGAAGTTAATTCAGATTAATGCCTCTAGAGAACAGCAGACTTCTCTAATAGAGGCAGAAACTGCCTTTTTTGATCTTACACAGTTTCTCGCAGGATTATGCCCAATCCAAATGCATTCTCACAGGCCAAACATGTGAAGAGTTAACTTACGCATTACATCATCTTCATAAATCAAAAGGCAATTTCCCCAGACGCACACACACAAAAATCTTTATTTTAAAAGAAACTGAAACCAGACAACAGAAAGCAAAGTTACATACAGTGCCCGACGAAAATCATACACATTTTCCAAGAACACTTGATTCAGATTCTTATAATTGTTCTTCTAAAGTAACTTGCAGTAACTTGCCTTTTTCAACTTATTTTTGGGAAAAAAAAAAAAAAAAATCTCTGAAAGAAAGATATGGACAAAAACGTCCAAGTCCAAAGGCCCTAAAGAACACAGCACCTGCTCTAAAGGCCATATACAGAAGCTTGGAGGATAGACTGTCTTTCAAGTAAAAACCCCTCTACAACTACACATTTCAGGAAGAAAAAAAAAAAAAAAAAAAAAGGAAATGAGAAAAGAACAAATATATTAAGAGTTTGCCCTCCTCAAGTTACATGGAAATTGAGATTTAGACCATCCTTTAGCAGATGATACGAGTCTCTAGGAATAAAGGCAACACCTCTCAACCCTGAACTGACTCCAATGCAGCAATTCCTGAAATACTGTGAGCATACACCCCTGAGGAAAAAGGTGGGACTGGATCAAAAATTATTCGGAGATGCACAGTTTGTTTGAACATGAAAAGGATAATTCATCATGTACAGTAAACAACACAAAAATAGGTGCTCCGTATGGTCTTGGTGTAAGTTCCCTCGTTCAGAAGTGGCTAAGGGCAACATTGAATACTTTCAGCTATAGGCAGCACCTCTAAGGGGCTGAACACCATTCCGAATTTATTATCTCACAAGTGATGACACACAACACTAGGGCACTAAAGAGACCCTTTATTTCCATATAAAGCAACAAGAAATTGGAGGCATTCCATACAAAGAAATGAATATGCATAACTCAGTACGTAGTGTAGGACAGTTATATTGCCTTGAAAGTTCTGCTAAGTACACTTAATTTTCCAATTTTAAGGAAGAGTCTATTCTAATATAGAAAGCTTCAGACAAAACTTAGTCATTGCAGAATAACTTTAAAGTACATCCAGTTCTACATCTTCCTGCATATATCTAATCACATCCAATAGATTAAAAAAAATAAACCATGTTTTGTAATCCAAGTAAAGAGCGTCAGAATAGATTTTCACACCCATGAGCTTACTACCTACATGTTCACCCATTTGTCAGTGGATACCATCAAGGAATTCATGCTAATAGTTACAGCAACAGGAGGACAACGCACGTAAGTGCAGCATGTTGTGAAACGTAGTCTGTTTTAATTATCATGAACTGCTACCATCTATCATACCTCATTCTATGCAAGATACCAGGCCAGCAACCAATCCATAAACAATAATGTATCACATACTTCATAGAGTAGCTTAAAACACATCATGATATGAAATAATTTGTATTACATAGTAATTTAATCCCTCGCCACAGGGTTAATGTTGGACAAAGTCTGGAAACTTTTTTCCAATTTGAATTACATACATTAACTTTGCCACACACCACAGCACTAATGCATGTATTACTTCAGACATGCTCTAATTTAAAATTGAAACAAAAAAGTTGTTGCAAAAATACATGTCACCAATGTGGAACACATTCAAGGTCGTATAAAAGTACTGAACTGATATTCCCAAA
Source organism: Nettapus auritus (assembly GCA_011076525.1). Lineage (NCBI taxonomy): Eukaryota > Metazoa > Chordata > Aves > Anseriformes > Anatidae > Nettapus > Nettapus auritus. The sequence continues at coordinate 3,228,619 of CM021774.1, forward strand.
ACAGGTATATTTAAGCAGTACATAAGGAAAGATTAGTTTTAATATGAAACAGTCATTTAAGTCACATACAACATGATAAGAAGCATGACTTCCTCTTTTAATAATGTTACACCAATACTTTTACTGGCAGGCAATGTTCCTATATAAAATGAAAGGGACGTATTTAATGCAGATGTGTTATCGTATTAAGCTGGAACAAAGACAAATATTAAAGAGGTGCTACATTTGAACACCGTTGATTTTGTAAAAATCTCAAACCATAAAAAGCATTTTGCTTATAAACATGAGGCCCAGAACTACAAAAGCTCTCAAGTATTCTTGACTTCGTGCATGCAGTTCCACTGACTTCATCACGTACTTGAAGCTAAGCGTGAAAAACGTACTTACAAAATTGGTTCTTAGACAAAAAATAAATTAAAAAAGTCACAAAGTATATTCATTTTTGAGGAGCCCCCAGCATTACATTTTTGTTTTAAACAGAGAAAAACCTTACCACTTTTGTCTCCTTCATCTGAGGATTTCAAATCATAATTAGGCCTCTAAACACCCTTTAGAAATAAGCATTAGTTCAGCCCTCTGAAAGAAGAGGCTGAGGCACAAACAGCCAACCTGTTGGTCTCAAGTCGTCGAAGCAGTCAGTGAACCTGCCAGAAACCAGATTCCTGATACCTACTCTCTAACCTATCCACACCCTAACAGCAATAAAGTATTTGAAAGAGAATATTATATTTTTTTTCCTCATTTGAAACTGGTCTCTGGCACGAACTAAGCATTAAGAGCAGTTTAGGCCAGTTTACACCTGATTATTTCAGCCTAGGGAAAAAAAACAACACATTTTCAGCAGTTTAGGCTGCATTTCTGAATGCGATGAGCTATTTAAAAAGGACACAGACCTTCCCTACAAAATGTTAAGGTTTGTAAGACTTACAAAATCTTTGCGATATTCTGGTGTGCAGCACCAGTAGGCTAAATCACTAATAATGAAAGAATCACATGATAGTTCAATACAAATTGTTTCATGTAGAGTATTACAAAAAAACTCACCTATTCTAACCAGCCCTCCCCCCTTCTATAGCTAATTTCTAATTCTAACCAGCTGACATTTGCCTAGTACTTTACTAATAAAGCATGACTGTTGTTTTCCCTGTGCATACTTAAACTACTACTAGTCAATACATGCAGAGAAAAACCAAGTATAACTCTCTCTCTCTCGGTAAAAAGTCCAGGTATGCCAAGAGCATATCAACAGGGTAAATATATTGGCCAGACGACTTTCTGAGATCCTCATCAGTCCTCTCTCTGTGATCAGGACGATAACAAGTTGGATTTTGTTGCTCGTTTTTATTTTTTGATTTTAAACTGCCCTTTGCTAATGCCTTGAATTTGCAGGTTAATACACACAGACAATTCTGTGGGTTGCAAGCCCAACATGGTACCGGTTTAGAAAAAAATGAAATAATTGTCAGAGTAAGTTTCACAGATACATGATTTAAAGACTCACAAAATTATATTCCAGTGGAGGTTTAGAATTTAAATACAGTGTTCTTACAATGTCTTGCTAACTTACATACAAAACACTTGCCTAACTTGAAACAGGATTGAGGGAAGGGATTTCAGGAATGACATGGCTATTTTAAGTGCATCTGCTCCAAAATGTTATAACGTTAACTGGGCATCTGAGAACAACTGCCCCAAACATCTCCCAGGCGGAAGGGCATTGTGAAATGCCTACCTGGGTAACAATATCAGCAAGAGCTCCCACGATGAACTTTCAGTCACCGAGCAAAGATTTGATTTCATTTACATTGTTCTAAGTCTGCGCTAGCTCCACAAACTTCACAGTGTCAATTGTTGCAGAAATTTGATTTGTTCCTCTAGGAAACAATTTATCTGAACAAAGTTTGGTTTAATTTCTACTTCAGATACCAAAAGTAAATTTTAACAGTCAGTCAGTCATTAGGAAATCTACTGAAGATGACAACTCTTGTAACAGAGGTTGTTTTTTTGCTGTTGTTTTTATTTGCTTGTTTGGTTGGTTTTACCATCACACCTTTAACAAAACAAAGTTTAGTCTCTACTAAATAAAACAAATAGTGCTGAAAACCGGAGCTCTAGATCTGCCTTACACTTTCTTTACATTGCAGTACGAGAAATCCTCGTTCTTGATGAGAGGCATTACAGAAAAGGAGAGCAACGCTACACTGCTCCAGTAAAAAGGTATAAAAATGGTTTCAGTATTAAAATAAAAGGACAGTTCTGTACATCTGTGGAGTATCTCCCAGGACAGTTCTGCAGCAGAGCCCATTTAAAAATCAACACAATGGTAAAGTAGCAGACAGGCCTTCCTTTTCAGTCATTTGCATAACTTACCATAAAAAGAGCCTTTAAATATAGCTGCTTATATTCTACACAGGCTCCTACACCATTCATCACCACAGATCTGAACACCTTCTATTACATTAAGGAAACCGATCAGTACCTGTAAGGTTTGGCTTATGATCTAGTTTTCAAACAATCACCAATTAAGTTTCCAGCACAGTGGTGAATATTACAGACAATCATTACAGTACCACTTTTTATTAAGTTAAAATAACATTTTTCTCTACAGAAACACTCATTTTCAATTGCATATGCAACTTTAGCACCCTGCTAAGGCCCAAGTGTTCAAGGCTAGATGTTTCCCCACATTTAAAAAAAAGAGAAAAGACGAAGAGTGGGGGTATTTTGGAAATTAAGAGTAAGATCAAATTATCCATATAAAAGGAGAATTCTTAGAATCAAACATGAAGCTCTAGTGCCATTCATACTTATCAGTAGGATCTCAAGTTTAGAAAAAATGCTAAATTTCTGCTTGCTAGCTCCTGATGTGAGCTAAACTCACCTGACGTGAGAGCTGTATTTGTCTTCACCCTAGATTTTCTGTCCCCATGAAGTTGCAAGACCGGCTGAGGCAGTGGTGGCAATTCAGTGTTATGACTTTGCTGGTGAAATTGTCTTGTAGTTCAGAGCCTGTGCTAAGCACACTCCGTTGCCTCGCACCCTTCTTCTTGCCAAGTGGACTGTGTAAGCTCAGGATGACCGAGCAGGCTCTGTCTGAAAGCCCTAGGAGATGGGCAGGACTTACCCTGCATAAACTCCTTCTCCATCTTCAGGCAGCACTGAAGCTGGAGACTAGAACCACCGATAAGACAGGATGAACGAGAGGTGCACAACTGCACAGGGACTATATCCTAACATATGTGCTTAAGATAAATTAAGGTTACATAGGCAACCCTAGTTTTGGTATGCTCTAGATTTAAAGCACTGGACTTTGTAAACTCAATCTAACTTGTTCCAATGTAATCATAGTTTGTAACTATTTCCAATACTGCAAGACCTAATAAGAGTCCTCAGCAAGTATTTGCTGAGAAGAGATCGTTGCCTTTTGAAGGAAATACCAAGTTGTAAGACTTCGTGGGTTTCATTGAGTTATTAAGCATGAGATCATTTTAGAATCACGTTAATGCTCTACTGCAAAAATAAGGAAAAGCACATATGAAATCCCCTGTATTTATTCAAAAACTAAAAACTTTTAGCACTGCACATTCCTCCATGCCATCTCCACTATAATCAAAGGAGAGATAGCAAGAATATCAGTAATGGACATTCACCAAGAAATAAAAAAATGCAATGAGTACTTGCACACATAGTACCATTAAAACCAAGTATTAAATGCTAGTGTTAGGTAACACGTTAATACTAACAAATTAGAGGCTATTCCTACAGGCACATTTTTGCCTTCAATAAAGTTGACAATGCACATCCTACTTCTGATCAGTTGTCAGTTATGTTTTACAGTTTAATCAGAAACAAAAAGTATTCCACCCTGTAAAATATTTGCACACATAAAACTAAAGAGTACGAAAGCAGAGATGGAACTTTATGAACGAAAACAGATTGGGGGGAAAAAAGATGATCGTAATCAAACACAACTGATTGTCTGCAGAAAGTGAAGTACCCAATTTGCAACCAAATCTTCGGAGCAAGTATTTCAAACACGACCACCAACTGACGTTGTTAGCCGTCCGTATTCAGCGCGGGGGGTCCTGCAGTCTCTCTTGTGCGCATTAGCTGGACGTCTTTGTCAGCCATGCACGTATCGCAGCCCCACACTGCTGATGCTTCTGCCGTAAGAAGGCCATACGCTGACTCAGTCATGCCTGTACAGATGCGGTGAAACCATTTTTGACAAGAGGCTTCACACAGGATGGCATCCTGGTCATCGTTAACTTCATGGGTACAGATTCCACACGGATAGACTGGCTCAGAGGACGAGTGACCGTGACGACTGGGATGAAGCGGAGTTTTGCTGCTCTTTTCAGAATTGCATCCTTCAGCGGTACCTCGAGGCTGGCGGGCCTTGCTCTGCGTCCCATTTGAATGACCAGCGTTAGTGTTGTCAGCGCTATTGGCATGGCTGTTATCCTGACTGACCACATTGTTTCGCGTGACATTTTTTAGGTCACTGTTACCTTGACTCCCAACGTCCTCTGTCCTGTGGTGATGCTGATGAGCAGCAGTGTTCTGGCTGGAAGCTTTGCTTGCACCTTGACTAAAGTCTTGCTTTTGTGCTGATGATTTCGCCTGGCTGTAGGTGTTTGGCGGGGGAACAAAAGAATGGTTCGACTCCAGCTGAGAATTTGGGAAATTTGGATTGTTTCCAGGACCAAAGTTAGATGGCACATCAGGGTGAGGTATCTGTCCGGGATGGCCAAAGTTCTCACCAGGATTTGGTCTGAAATGCTGACCAGGCATACCGACGTTTTGATTTATCTGACCACCGCTATACGGTGGTTGATTCCCAAAACCTGGGTTATCGTGTGGGCCAAAGCTGAAAGAGTGGGGTCGGCTAAAACCCATTCCCACAGGGTTTTGAGGAAGGGGGTGTGGTTGGTTTCTGAGGGAGTAAGAACCACCATATGGCGAGGACACTCTGGGCAGCATGTGAGGTGGCATTCTGAAAGTGTTATAGCCTCCAAAGCCAGGATAACCGGGATTACTAAAATAGGGATTTCCTGAAGGAAGTGGTTTATAAGACACAGTATTATAGTTGTCATCAAACGGATTTGCAGCTACAAGGTGGTCAGAGCTTGGATTCGGCGGTGGAGCATATTCAGATGGAGGTGGAAATGATGATCCCTAAAATGTTTTAAATACAACATTTAAATTAGTTTTACTAAGCCCCCGCGAGAGAGACCAACCACAAGGTCCTGGACTAGCAGCACTACTGCTAAGAGAACAGTTTAGCTCACCCACTATACCCTGCCGGGCTATCTGAAATTGGGGAGGGGAGAGAAGATTTAGGGCTCCAAATGACAAAGTGGTTTATAGCAATCTCGGTGTTGTTTCAGGAACTGTGCAGTTGCACAACCATGCTTCTGAAAACACTAAATGCGTGACTTTCCCCCCCCCCCCCCCCCCATCTTCTGCTTAAGAAAAGCAACAGTACAGAAAGCCTTGTTTCATTTAAACACATGCACAACATGTCCCAAGTGCTGAAGAGCAGATTTAGAGTATTTTCTTAGTTTCATTTTGGGTTCAGTTTACTGAATACACTTCTTTTAAGACACCCCACTTTTAGGAGAATATACAAACCTAAAATACCAATGTTACTATGTTACTATAATCCCCCCAAAAAATAATAAATAAAACAACTGTAGAGAACAGAATATAGAAAATTCCTACACACAGACTCCTATGTACCAGAGGAGTCCCTTAAGAGTAGCCAGTGACTGTAGACTGTCTGAAGTATTGTCAGTAGGTAAACAATACAAAGATTCCTGGTTACAAAGCAAAATCAAGTGTCCAATAGAGCCCAGGGGCTGTTCAAACGTCATCGGAGTGGCTGTACAATTGAATTTCATTCTAGAGCAGCCTGTGAGAACATCTAGCTAGTTCACCCTCACCTCAGCTTTGTGCTAGCTGCTTTCAGAAAGCACAGCCTCATACTCAAACTAAGACTGAACATATCTCCCCCTGCTCCAAATTTCTGCTGTTCTGTGAGTTTTGAGTCTGGTAAGAAAAGAGAAGAAACTAATCTGCCTCCCCTCTCCCCTATTGCCATTCCAGAACATAAGAAAAAAACTCCAACAGTAGAGAGACCTGAAACCCTGAAATTAACTGGGTATTTCTCAGAGCAGCTTCTGCCATGACTACTTGAAAAGAAAACAAAAATTAAGGAAACATATCCCCATCTCAATGGACTCTGGATAGGCCAAACAAGAAGCGATTGTTTGACCTGTATAAATACAATTACTCTCATTGGGCAGTAAAAAGCTAACAGAAACTCTCACTCCAAGCTGAATAAACACACAAAGAAAAATTCTGCACTACAGATATCTAATTGCTTTAGATGTTTTGTATTCAGGCTTCCTGTTCTGGAAACAGAAACTATATAGAAATGCCAGTTTGCAAGGATTCACTGGAAAGGAGCCGAACCTGCCTGATAACTTTTGCTTGAAATCGGGGAATATGCCAAGAGTTTGGGCAAAGCATTAACAAACTGCACTGATGCACTGGCCCACAAACCTACATATATAGGAATAAGAGTAAGAAGAAGAGTAGTCTCATCACAACTACTCGTGCTGTACAGATTCCAACAAAGGCTACAAAGTCATTAAGAGAAAGCCTGTCTCAGAATCAAATCCATGTGGCAAAATACAAGCTGTTGCAGTCTCGCTGCGCTCCTTCCTTTGTAGGACTTCCGTAACCTGCAGACACCTAAAGTGGCTTCAGCGAGAGTAACTGGCGTGGTGAAGTTCCAGGTGACAAAGGAATGAAGATTTCTGCTTCGCAGTACAACTAAAATATTTTGTATGTGAATGCTATTGTGGGAATAGACTGATATTCTGAACAGAGCAAGACAGTCGTTCCAGCAAACAACATCTGAGTATGCCACTTCGCGAGAAATCAAAAGAATCAAAGGAATTTACCTGTGTATTTGCCTTGCGCTTTTTCTTATCAGGGCTTCCGAGCTGTACTCCTGGTCCTCCTAACCCATCCAATCCACTGTCACCACCTACAAAATTTCAATCAGTGCAATTCCGCATTAGTTTTCTTGGACGTAGGGCTCTGCCTGCCACAGCAAGAGATACCTGTCACAAATAATGAACTTGCATCAACTCTGGTGCCCTACCTGGTAAATCCTCAGGAAGCGAGTACCTGGAGGTACAAGTTAGCACGCCTCGCACACAGCTCTATTACCACTCTAATATCCCATTTGTGCTCATTACAGTTAGAATAAAGCTTTCCATTTATTTTACATGTATCAGCCCCTTGGTTCTTCGTATCTCCGCTTCACCAGTCAGAAGTATTTCTTGTTTGCATAAAGCATAAAACTTTTTCCAAGAAGTGCTTAAAGCCACGCTCATGTTCACCTCCTATTTAACTGACAGACACGGCCTTTATCAGACTCACCGTACCGCCACACAACACTACGTTACAATATGCCACGAGGAAAAAGCAAACAGCAGTAGGTGTGCGAATGAAAACCACGGAAAGCCTGCCATATTGTTTAGACAGATCGCCAGTTGATCAGATCTGAATTTCTCTAAATGCAAGACTTAATCAAAAAGACACCCGCCAAAAACGAGAGGGGCTCTAGGTGAAACTGCCTCATGCTGCAGAAATCTCCTAGTATAATCGAGCACGGCTGCTCCGGCACAAAAAGAAGTAAAGGCTGTTCATTTCATTGATCACCTGATTTCACCCTGAGCAGCACAAAGAGATATCTGTACTTCACCCGGCACTCATCTCTGCCTCAGGAGTGGGACAAGCTCTCAAAGTTGTGTAAATTATGGCTTTCAGTTTAAAAACTCTATTAAGACCACAGCCAAAAAAGAAAAGACCCTAGCAGGTTCCTTATTATCCCCGTAGGTTTGCCTTCCTGGGGTTCAAGGGATCTGCCATCAGTTGGGAACGCAGAGGTGACCACGAGCCAAAGTATGGAAATTGCTTCCAGGTGACACAAAAGCAACACATTTTAATGTTTTTACATTAAGAAGCTATATGCTACGTCATTTTTCCCAGACTTGTTAAGATAGTAGCTTGTTTACTTAAATAAAAATAAAAAATACAGCAACAGCATGGAACAGTAAGACTGGGGCAATCCAGGATGAAAAAAAATTGCAGTTATTCGTTTAAAACTCAAATTCAGAATACAAGTCAAACTTAATCAAGATGCAAGCATATAGCTGAACACATGGGTTTGTCTCTATCACCAAAGGCAACCTGAAGATAACTGTGAATTATGAATAGCATTATGCAAAGAAGCATCATGTGTGACATTACACCAGCTCCGCGTTAGGCAAGTATTAGCAGACAGCTACACCAGCCTTAGGACTGTACAGTAACATAACAAAACCTCCCCATAGCAAAGAATTAGATCTACTGTATACAAATAAAAATATCCAACAGTTATTTCAATACTGCTGGTCAAAGGAGGCCTGTAACCATCCCCTGCGACGACTTCTCACATGGAGCGCTTCCTTTCTTTTCTCCTACAGCCTGCCTTCCCTCCACCCCCAGCTCTTTCTGACCTAAGAGGTTTCAAGGAAACTACCAGTCCTACCTCAAATAAAAATCAAATTCCGCTTGGGCTTTAATAAGTTCTTTTTGGCTTTGACTGCAGAAATTTCATCTCATTTTTTCATATATGTAATTCCCAAAACATTTCGTCATTCACGTGGTATGTAATCGGGCATCCCAAATCGACACCTATCATTACTGGCAAATTTTAAGTCTGAATTTTGGAGACTAGGGCATGAAGTCATGATCGTGTTCCCAAAATACACTCATGCTTGAGCAGAACACATGCTGGTACCACCGACCATCAGCATAACTGGGGATTACTCTGGAAAAAAACATCCTTACTGCCTTGATTTAGAATATAAAATCCTGCATACACTTAGCGAGCTATGAAGCACTGCAACCACATTACTTGTGGATAAATGATCACAGCATCAAGTTTATGTAAAAGATGACAAATGTCCCTTAAATTCCAATCCTTTAAGTCATCTTCTTGATAAACTATTTAATCAAAACTGCCTCTGCATTTCCCATCAGCTTCTTCTCCTGCATTCTTACATGCTTAGCATACATTTCTGTGGGAGACTGTACTGTGGCCACCCTTCCTCACTCCTGTTCATGGCCCCATACTCTCAACGTATAAACAGTGTTAACTGCTGGCAGCAACATGTCACAAACATCCAGGTTTCTTTTAACTAACTTCAACAAGTAGCAGCACAGCAGTTATTATGTCTACAATCAAATAGACAACTGTGGACCACACCAGAGCGCGGCTTTGCTTTAGAGAAGCTACAACTTTATAAAACTGCGTACACGTTCCCTCTCCGGGACCTCGTTCCTCAGCAACTTATGCATATAAGCCTTAAAATTCTAATAAGAGAAACTGGTGAAAAAGCCTTGCCGATTTCCACGGGGGTTACTCACATGGTAAAGCCGGTCGTTTGCCTGGGTTTGCAGGACTGAGTCCTATGGCTGGAAGCGTACAAAGCTTTTGTAGTTTCAGTTCTCGCTGTGTGAGGCCAATGATTTAATTTCGCCCCACAAATTTACATTCTCCCTGTGGATTTCATAATGATTTAATTTATACATGAAAGGAAACTGAATGTTAGTCCTAGCATACCTCCCAAAAGAGAGTGAATAAGGGTCATTTTCATGCAGCCAAAATAAACTTCCCTGAAAGTCACTGCTGGTACCTGCCACACAGGCTTTTCATTAAAACGTGTACGGAGTGTTTCGGAGATTGTGATACTTGCACTAAGGGGGGAAAAAAAAATATTTCATCTTCTGAGACTAATTTTTCAGGAAAAAATACGATCCTTTTGACTGGGATGCCACATACGTGGATAGATTTAGAGAGATAAACACACATCTGATAACTATTTCCCTATTACGGGATAGATGAAATGTATTTCGGCATGTATGCAGCAACCTATTTGCATTTGAGCAGCGCAGGAGGAGTAAATCCCACACTCCCATTGACTTCACACACAGGACAGACGCTTTCCATGTTAAGCAGGAGAACCGCAACTTGCCGTTTGGTCTGCACCTTCAGAGATTACGATTTTTTATGTATGACTTATGCCATACTTAACTTACTGCAAATACGCTCTGGAGAAGTTTCATGGCCACTGACAAGCCTCTGCCTCGCTCTTCACAGGATAGGTGCCGCGGTCTTTTGAAACAGTGCTCGAAGTAAGAAGGTTTTCCCAAGTATTATAGGTGACTGAATATAGTTTCCGTTATGGACAGAGAACTGAAGAGAGTCAAATTTCAACCAGATTTGGTGAGCCTGTTCTGCGGCCCTGATCCCGTGAACAGCTTTGATATTAAGCAGCAATTGCACGGAGCTCGGCGGGTAACTGGCACACGAAACCGTACGGGCTTAAATATTTGCAGAATCAGGGCTTGAGAGCGGAGCCTAATGAATCCCAGTCCCTTTGTAGCACTGCTGTATGTTTTCACTCTCCCATTCTCAGGCTTGCGACCCAGCTGTTCCTGGAGCAGCCTCAGCGAAGGGACCTGTACACCAGGGACGGCGGGGACAGCCGAATCTCCACCTCCCCCCCCTTACTCACCCGCATAAAGCCTAAAACGCCAGGAACAATAGGATTACAGGGGCAACGCAGGAAGGGAAGAGAAGCAAGAAATGCCATCCGGAATCACGGTGCCATAATTTCCACCCAACTCCGTCCCTCCGCCACCTCCCACGATTTCGCTGAGAGCTGCCTCCCTGCCCTCCCGGGCTCCAGCTGCCGCCGTGAGCGCCGTGCAGCCCAGCTCGGGCAGACATCGCCTTTCCAGCCTTCTCCTCGTGCCCTTCGCGGAAACGCGTACTTCAGCCGCGCAACGGGACCGATAACGAAAGCGGAGCCCCGAGGCTCGCTCCGCTCCCCGACGAGAGGAAACAGAACCCCAACTAAACCCAACCGCGAGAGCGAGGTCGGGGCAGGGGAGCGGAGACCCGAGGGCGATTTGCGGGCTCCGCACGGGCGCTCGCTCGGACGTGTGGCACCGCCGGCGTCTCGGCTGGCGCTGCGGGGCCGCACGCCGCATACTAATGGGCAGCGAAACACAGCGGCCGCCAGCCCGCCCGCCTCCCCCGCGGGGCAGCGCGGCGCTGCTCGGGGCTGCCGGCGCCTTGCCAGGCCCGGAGGCAGCGGG